>PVIC010007677.1:0-50292 GCA_004025085.1 Thryonomys swinderianus | reverse complement strand
TTCTTTCTTTCTTTCTTTCTTTCTTTCTTTCTTTCTTTCTTTCTTTCTTTCTTTCTTTCTTTCTTTTTCTTTTTCTTTGTCTGTCTGTCTTTTTTTTTCTTGGTACTGGCAATCAAACTCAGAACCTTGTGCCATAAGTGCAGCACCACTGAGCTAAATCCCTGGCCCCAGTGATGAAGTTTTCTAAGAGTGCATTTCTTAGAATATGTTCCGGATCTTAAGCCAAACACACTGTACTTTTGAATAATCAGTTGTTTGTTACTAGAAATAATTTAAGAAGTGTTGCCTTAAAGTATTAAGTTGGTATTTAACTTGGGTCATCTTGATCTTAACTCCATCTTTACACTTGGCTTTCATAAAGTCTACAATGACACAGGTTATCCTTTACTAGTAGTATTTAAATTCTGAAATAATCTCAAGCATAAAGGAAAGTTCCCAAGTACAACATACATATATTTTTATTCTGAACCATTTGAGAGTCAACTGCCAATGCAGTGACCATCCTCCTCCACTTTGTAGAATACCCTCAGTTTGCATGTGGCCAGTGCTCTCATTTGATGTCCTCCAAATAATGCATCTTTGACAGGAAGAGCACAGAATTGATATCCCATCCTCACTGTATCCAAATAGGTAGACATGATACATGTTCCTACATGGTAACAGGTATTAGCTCTGATCACTTAGTATTATGTTTGATTATTAAGGGGTTGTCTGCAAGTCTTCCACATAAAACTACATTTTCCTTTTACAATTAATAAATATTTTGGGAAGGGCAATAATTTGGAACAATGTAGTCTTCATTCTACTCCATATGAAAGATTAAATCTGCTACTTATGCCAGTATGATCTCATGGAATACTATTACATTCAATGTTGAATCATCCATTTCTTTTACTATTTTTCTCTTTATTTGTTCAAATATAGCTCATGGAATTTGTTTCAGGCTAATTTGTGTGTCATTTTTGAGAGATCCCAATTATTCTTTGAGTGGATCCTTATTTTCAGTTATCACAGGGTGTTCCAGTTTCATCTTATACTTTCCTATCCCTGAAATCAGTTGCATCCTCAAAGAGCATTTGTTTCTTTTAATGGAGAATAATTTTTAGAAACCAATCCCTAGGTGATAGGTGTGCTGTTTACTGCTGAATTATCAGTGTTCCCAGGCACCTTCAATGGGACTGAATTATAGAAAGTATGAATGTCTGTCTGTCTGTCTGTCTATCTATCCATCTAAGAGTAATTCTAAATTCATCCTAAGATCTTTCAACTCTAATCTAAGGTTCCAATCTAATCTAAGATCTCCTTTTCCATATTTATAACCACCTTCTTAATCATAGAATGCATGGTTCCTATTATCCTCAATATATTTATATTTGGCAACCTCCCACCCCCACCATGTAACCAATCTCCTGTACTCTTTATCATATATGAATATCAATGGGCCAGGGATTTTACTCAAGTGGTACCATGCCTACATTAGAAGCACAAGGGCACGAATTTGATCCCCAGTACAGGAAAAAAAAAGATACTAAGATCTCTTTTTGGGTGGGCATTGCCATCCCCTTTTCCAACACCCCATTTACCTGCTTGGGTGCCAGCACCCTACTGTGTCGCTGCTGCTACCTGCCCACCCAACTTTGGCTCTAGCATATCCTACCAGGCTGTTGTGGCTCCTCCCACCTACACTGTCATTGCCATCTTATTCAACCCCCACATAATGACTTTTGGGATGAGTTGTGCAGGAGAGAAAGTGAAGGCGGAAAGAAGACCAAGAACACAGGGACTTTGGTGATACGGCTTTAATTCCTTGTGGTCACAAGCCATAGGTCACCAGCAGCTGGGTGCTTGCAGCAAGGAAAACTTTCAAGGAGGGTTTTTGTCCATGCTTAACAGTACATGTTGGTTTTTCTTAGAGATGTTTCATGTCAGATTTACTGGAAACTTTTTTGTTGTGAGCTGGCCTGGGATAGAGATGCAACTGAGCATCCTATCCTGGAAAATGTCTTTGTACCACTTGATCTTAGTCTACACTGGACAGTCCACTGCACAGATAAATGGTGCTAAAAGGCCTGCATAGGAGCCTATGTAGTCTCACTGATGGAGGAAAGTCTATGGGCGTCTTAGCTCTTCTGCTCACATGGAAGGCAAGTACCATGGTTTTCCTATGTCTACCACTTGCAACTGGTTCTGTCTCCTTAGTCCTCATATTTTATTACCAAACCTTCTCCAGAAGAGACAGGAGATCAGAGTACCTACAGATTTGCTATGTAGTGAGGACAATGCGTTCTACTTCATGGATAATGGATGGCACCTTCTTTGGGGTTTTCCTGTGTTAAAAAGGAAGAAGGCAGCTTGGTCTCTCTCACCTCTTTCGTAAGGGTGCTGGCCCCATTTAGGAGGCCTTAGACCTCATGATCACATCACCTCCCAGAGGCTCCCACTTCCCAGCATTATCACACTGGTAATCACACTTCAACATGAGAAATGAGAGGGAAAAAGAGCAACTATGTTCAGAGTATAATAAACATATTTTGGGTTTTCTCTACTGTATTTCTTAGTGATTCCTTCACTATACTGGGCCCAACTTTACTTCTAGCCCATAAATAATGGCCTAATATAAAGACATTTGCTACATGATGTTGTCTGGCTGGTTTCCCTACCAAGATTAAGGTTGCCTTGAAAGGAGCCAGGGACCCAGTGTTTGCTCCTGGCATCCAGGAACCTAGTACCGATTTTCTCAGAACTTCTCTCTATGCTGTTGCTGTCATCCTTTCCCTATCCCACCCAGAAGAATTATTATTTTCCTCTAGAATATTTAAAGAAGATGCCGTGAATTCCTAGATTTATGACATGGATAGAAAGAAACTGAGTAAAAATGCAGTTTTCTTTCACTCCTGGAAACCTTTGGAGTAATGCTTGAGCAGACAAGTTCATGATCAAGGAGGAAGCTGATACATTACTCTGAGGCAGCCACACTGCACAATTCATGGCCAGGGCCAGAACTACTGGCTTCACATTTGGTTTTGTGAATGAGATATTGCTAAGTCCCTGCTGCACTACTTCAAATTTCCTGCCAGAAGAAGTGACTCAGCTGGTTTGTTATGTGACTCAGATTGAGTGTTTGATATTATGCAATGAAAAATGTCATTCCTGATAGCTTCTCTGGTGGAAGTCCTGCTGGTAACATCCTGGAATCCTAAAATCTTAAGGTAAATACAATCCATTAAGAGAAAGAAGTGATAAGAAAGGACAGATATCATAATTCTTCCCACTGATAAGATATCAAGACATATAACTGTTCCCTGGGGTTGCAGAGGTATTTGTTTTTGATTTTAGTTTCTTTCTCCATTAAAAATGAACCGATAAGGGTTCTCAAACCCATGATCTGGAAATTCTGCCTTGTTAGATCTTCCATGACTTTGGAAGGAAAAAATTCCACTTAGAATTTGAGTGCATTCATTGGTACAGAGGTGAAGAAGTGCACAGTCCTTGTGAAACACTATTGACAAACATAGTGATTTTATGTCAGAAACATGGAGCTCTTTAAGAGCAATGAAAAGGAAGGCCACCTGATTTGTAGGATAGAGAAAGAAGGTCTTTTTTCCCTTGGAAAACTACCATCTAAACTGTGACCTGGAGAAGTAGGGCTAAGGGTATGGGGAGGGTAGTACCAGTTGGGAAGGAGACTTAGAAAGTCTCAAAAGGAACAGAGCACTTACACAAAACAAAACATGATTTGGAATCAGACAACAAAAAGCAACGTCAGTCATGTAATAGGTTTTCAGCTTTAGACTTTATGTGGTGGTCAGCTGGAAACCACTGAGAGCTTTTCTTAAGCTAATTTTTTTCACAAATTTCTGAGCTGTCCTACCTTCTTCCATGAACTGATAGTTTAAAAACCTTTTGTTTTAGTTGGTCCATTACACAGAACTGGGTTGAGCTCTTTTCCATGTACTGGTGTCTCTGAAGACCTGCCGCCATTTTGAAAACTTCCTCACATGTGGGTCCTCTTTGGATGGTGCTTCGAAGTGGGGAATAGGGGCAGCAACTTGGCAAGTGCAGGAGCCTTATATGAAGGCAAAATTCACACACTGAGGTAAAACTCCCTCCGGTAGAGAGCTGGGAGGAGAGGGACACCCAAACATTTTTAATGCAGTTATAGTTGAAGACCTTTTAAAACACTTTTTCATATCAGGAGCTGCCAACAGACAATTTTCACCTTAGTGCTTGTGTGTATTCTTAGATATCCTGGTTTCACTTCCATGTTCTAGTGTGACAGGGAAATACAGATAAGTCATGATTAGTTTTGTCTTTTGAAATAGTTTCTGTTTTCATGTTAGATGTTGGATTGGTCTACCAGGTCACATAATTTAAAGAGAAGGTGTGGGTATTGAGTGCCATTGCCTGCAGTGTCTGCTAATAATAGAAAGATGTGATATTTATACGTCTTATAAAAGTGAAATTTACAGAAGGCATCTACTGTTGTCAGTTTGAACTCTAATTCTACAAGGAGGTGGTAACCATATTGCTATAAAAATTATTATTAACTGGGTCCCTCTCCCACTCTTCTTTGTTGTCTTCAAATATTACAAAGGAAAGTCTTAAAAAAAATACTCATGAGGATCGACACAATAGTCATGAAGTACAGCTTGAAGGCTTGTTTTATGCTTAATGAAAGCCAGATGTAGCTGAGTTTCATTGGTCCCCAGTAAAAGGCTGTCAGCAACTGATAGAGGGATTCTGTCACAGCCCAGGTGGAATAAAGCTTCTTCAGCAAGCGCTGTACAGTGCCTCCCCTTCCTGTGAGACAAGCCCCGACTGCAGTTTGTAGCTCCTCTGGCTGTGTGGCGCTAACTACAGCCTTATGTGAAATGTGCAGCAGATGGCTGTCACCTTTGGCTGTACTTCCCAAACATTCTCTCATGATTCTTCTCAAATCATGGCAGAATGTCTTAATGGGACTTTCAAGCAATGACCAATATTAGTTATTTCGCACACATTTTTCTCCTCATTTTCTCCCTGAACCCTTACAACAGACCTCTGACATACAATAAAAATGATCTGAACACCTGACAGAGTTCTGGATTCAGATTTTTTTCCGACTTTTAGAAAAGTCCCAAAGTGGCTACACTATTATTTAGAAATGTGATATCATGCATATACTATTATTTGATACACTGGCAAGTTTGGGGGCAGTACCCTGTCGTCGAATTAAATTCCTGCTGCAAAATTTAGGAACAATTAGTTATAGTAGGTGGGGTAAATCAGTCCAAGAGTCTCACATCAGCAAGCTGATGTTAGGTTTTGCTGTCAAATAAATTGTGCGAAAAGTTGTTTTTCAGAGTTTTTTTGGATTTTGGAAAGAAGCATACAAAGGTGTAAACGTGTAATACTATCCTCATTCAAAGAAGTAAGAGAGATTAAGTTACTCAAGGTCACTGAGCAAAGCAGTGGTAGGCCTGGTTTCAAACCCGGGCTCGTTTGTTTCCAGAAGCCATATTGTGTCTTCAGCCTCTCCTGGGCCTCTGTAGAGTCTGCCCTCCGAGGGGTACAGTAACAGTGCACCTCTCCAGCCTATAATGACTGACCTCATTTCTCCACCCTCTCCTAGTCTCAGGCCCAACTCTTGCATTTTCCGTGTTCTTTCTAATTTTCCTTTCTGGAGTCTCCAGAGCTTTAGACTGGCTTGAGTTTGTGTATTTGCCTCACAGAGCCATGGTGCATCACTGCCCCAGTGACCCAGGCTCCTCTATGCATCCAGAGCTGAATTCCGATGCCTCAGTTATAAGCAGGCTGAATTGCTGGCGCTGCCCTACAGTGTATGCAGAAGGTCTATCTGGGCTGCTCTGGTGAGTTCTTTCTGAAAGTTCTTTTCCTAGGAAGAAGCTCAGCCATTTACTCCTGAAATGGATTCATTCCCTGAAACCTGGGAAAGAATTATGTATTTAAGCAAAGAGCCGACTTCTCAAACTGAGGACCAACAAGGATAAATGTTCACTCCGTTAACTGAATGTGGATGTGTTTGGCATAGTGAGGTGAAAGTCAGCTACATTAGTCCACTGGTGGTCACTGAGCATCGTGACTACTCTTTTTCCTTTCCAATAACCTTCCTATATATTCTTATTTGAACCCAAGAAACATGTTCCTTTAAAAAGTACACACTGTTGGGAAGGGAACTGTAGGAAAAGCCTACACTGAAGCTGTGTTTGACAAAAGATTAGGGTGTGTAAGGAAAACGGACTCTTTTAAAAGGCACAGCACTCTTGGACACCACCTGCAAGGGGTTAGAGAGGGCAACTGTCATGGTTCCACCTATGTATCAGCCTTACTCCCGAGAAGGCAGCGGCTTTCCTCTGTGAATAATTCATGGTTATGGCTTTTGGGCACTAGGACTTTGGACAAAGCAGGGGACCCTCCCCTCCAACAAATGAATTCTCTTCTGTGTAAGCAAGTTCTCTGTTACTTCTAATTATCTTTGCTTTTCTGATAGATCTGAGGTGGCTCCTGCTGGTGTCCATGCCTTGCTAGGGGCAGGACATGTGTCCTTCCTTCTGCATAGCTACTTTGTGCTCCAAGTTAGGAGCCACCTTCTGAGGAGTCAGACTCAGAGACATACAAAGAAAATGCATACACTTGGGCTAACAAAGAGGAAGTGAATCAAAGGACCTAATTCTTGTAAGATCCCTGGTAAGAATGGTTGCTAATCAAAGCCAGACTTGGGGGCAGGATGTCCTCTATGACTGCTGGAGCCAGGGCAGGATATGAATGCTTCCCTTGCTAGCCACTGACTCGCTGTGTGCGTCCCAAGTGACTGGCCTTTCAGATGTGTTTGATCTCTGTGAATAAGCCTCTACTTAGGAGGTGGGAGACCGGGGTAGGAGTCAGGATGAGGAAAGACAGGGCAGAGGAGAAAGTCCTGCATGCTGGGCAGAAGCAAGAGCCCCGAAGAATACATCTGTAGTTTACTCATGTTATTTTATTTCTCATAGTCTATGAAAATTAAAGCTTTCTAAGTACTTGTACATACCTGACATCCCAGGAATAATCAGTCTCACTTTTCTTTCCCAATACTCAGATATAAATTAATACTTTATGTTAAAAATCTGGTTAAGAAATAGATGCTTCAGTGTGACAATCACTTCCCTGGGTTTGCATCTAGAGTTAAGTTCCAGAGTCTTTTGCTTGCTGACTCTGGGACTAGCTTACTTCACCTCTATGAGTCTTGGTTTCCTCACCAGTAAAAAGGAAATAAAACAGCAACTTTACAAAAACAAAGAAAGAAAAGATTTGAGACATCATGTGGTAAATAAAATATTTACAATAATAGTAGTTGTTACAATTGCGTGCTATCAGGTTTTAATGAAAGTTCTAGAAGGATTTAGCAGAATTATTTACAAGTTTTTCTTCTGTAGCAGCTGTGAATCTGAAATACATAATAAAACATGTACTACAAAATTTCTATTCCCAGTTGGAATTTTGTACTTTTTTTTTTTTTTTTTGAGACAGGGTCTCGCTTTGTAGTTCAGGCTGGGCCTGAGCTCACTATGTAGCCCAGGCAAGCCTCAAACTCAGCAATCTTCCTGTCTCTGCCTCCCGAGTGCTGGGATGACAGGCGTGAGCCACCACGCCCGGCACTGTGGTATGTGGTATTGATTGCTGGTGGGCGTGAGTCTCCATGCTCAGCATTGTATGTGGTTACCAGGATCGAACTCGGGACCTTGCGCTTGTGAGGCAGGCGCCAGAACCACTGAGCTAAATCTCCGGCCCTGTAGTTACTTTTGTAGAATTAAAATTTCTTTTACAAAATCTTAGTTCAGGAATATGTTTGTAATGGTCAGCTCTGATTTTAAAAACCAGAGAGTAACACAATCCACTCTTCAGTGTATTGGATGACAATAAGATTATATCATCAGAATGCTTCCCCTATCCCTCTCCCTTTGGGAGGTTGTCTTGCAAAACCAAGGCCACCATGTTGGTAGATATGTGTTTAATAAGAAGGTCTTAGTAAGAGCTGGCTTTTCACCGTGACTTTTATGCTTACTCTTAAGTTTCATCTTTTCAAAAAAAAAATCTGAAACTGAGCTTTCCCTGGAAAAGCAGAGCTCTTCTGCTGTCGCCGTCCTCTTCTGGTTGCACTTGTAGGGGAGACCCCATCCCGGCAGTTTCTCCAACACCCCACTTAGCCTAGAGTAACGGTGCTCAGTTAAACTCCCAGCCACTTCGGTCATCCGAGGCAGCATGTGAGCCCAGCCTAGGCAACTTAGCTCCCAAAACAAAACAACTGCAAAATCTCCGTGGTAACTTATCACACTTGGCAGTTTCCCGGGTTTGTGGCACTGGCTGGGGGCGGGTATTTCTTATTCCTGAGCTAGGTTTATGTCTCAAGAGTCACCTCACATTCTTTCATCCTGGAGCCTTCAAAAGGAGTGATGAAAGAATAAGGGATCAGCTTGTGGCGTGTGGGTCATGGCTGGAATGGCACAGTGGGTGTCCCTGTGACAGGCAGGAAAGGCGGTTGAAATTCTAAGTGAGCTCCGTACTTACTGGGAATTGTGAATCACTTTAGATGTATGCAAGCTCCCCCCAGCGCTGTGTGAAGAAAGGAGGCCATTGAAGGAGGCCCAGGCCAAGGCATGTCATCTGGTGGGTGTTTTTGTTCAGTTGGGTTTGGTTTTTAAATAAGAGTGGGTGATAGCCTTTTTTCTTTCTTCGAGAAATGTAGAAACAAAAGACCATTGAAAGAAGACTTCTGAATCCACATATAGAGAATACAATAATCACTTAACTCTAAACTTTTGCTTTATCTGGAAAAAAAAAAACCTATAAACTTTAGGGATCCACATTGTTAGCCTCTTACAAGTTGGACCTGTCCCTACAGAAGGGCGATTTGGGCTGCCAGGCATGATGACAGCAGTGTTCTGAGTAGAAGCAAACTCTGGAGTTGCCTTGGGTGGGAGAAACTGCAGATTCTTTTCTCTGCCCCCTGTCAGCACAGCCTACCACACATGCCCAAGGGAAAGCCATCTTCCTTGGAAAGTCTCCCTGAACTTAGCCAAAGCATGGTTTGCTTTCTTCAGACCACAGAAGGGTTTAGTTATCTCTGATAAATAAACAGGAAACACAATTTCATGCTTCCGGATTTTCTTTTCCATACAGGGATTTCAAATGAAATCTGCCACCTTACCCACTCCTTAGTCTGCCCTATAGCACTCCATCTTGTGGGCACCACTGCTGTGAGATAAACAGAGGTGTTTCAGATCTCTGAGCTCCCAGAGTGTGTGCTTCCTGTCTACAGGTGGAGAGGCCTGTAGACAATATCTGAACAAAGTGAGTAAGTTTATCCCCTTTTCTCAGCATGGGCTATTTATCCTTACAATTTTTTAGATTTGAGTTCATGGTATATATTTATTTTTTTTTATTTTTGAGACAGGCTCTTGCTCACTGTGTAACCCAGACTAGCCTCGAACTCAGCAATCCTGCCTTTGCCTCCTGAGTGCTGGGATTACAGGCGTGAGTCACCATGCCCAGCACTGTGGTGTGTGGTACTGATTGCTGGTGGGTGTGAGTCACCACACCAAGTATTGTTGTAGGTGGTTAGTGGGGATCAAACCAGGGACCTATGCTTGCTAGGCAGGCACTGGAATCACTGAGCTAAATCTCCAGTCCAGTTCATATTATATTTTGAAATTAATTTATATTTATTATAGGAAAATGGAAAGTAAAAGTGACTCTTCATCCTGCTCACCCAGAAGTATCAACATACAGTTCTAGTTTATCTTCATGGACAGTGTCCATGGGAGGCCTTGTTGGATTTATGATTGTACTTCTTATCTGATGTGTTTAGAAGCTAGAGGTCAGCAATGTGTCTGCCAAGGACTAAATCCTGTGCCCTCCAAATTCACATGTTGAAACTGTAGCATGACAGTGTTGGGAAGTGTGGCCTTTGGGAGAAATTAGGTTTGGATGAAGTTGATGCTGTAGTCTTCATGGTGGGATTAGTGCCCATGGAAGAAGAGATACTAGAGAGCTCAGCCTCTTCCCCACCATGTGAGGACACTGTGAGAAGGTAGCTGTTGGCAGCCAGGAAGAGACCTCTCACTAGAAGCCGAACACATGGCCCTCTGATCTGGAACATCAGCCACGGGAGGAAATAACTGTCTGTTAAGCCACTCGCTCTGTGGTATGTTGGTTGCGTGACACCTTGAGCAGACTCAGATGAGGCTAAAATCAAAGTGCTTACTCCCTTCCCTTTTCCATTCTGCATGTTACCCACACTCCACAGCCCATGATGCTCCTCCATCTCCAAAGCCAGCAGTGTGGGTTCTTCAGATCTCCGTTAGATCTCTCTCTTCCTTCCCTTCTTTGATTGCATCAGGTTCAAGTAGAGAATCCAGGATAGTCAAGCACTGAAGTTAATTACCCACCAAGTCCTTCTGGCCATGGAAGGCAACATAGGTACAGGTTTTAGGAATCAGGAGTTGAACATCCTTGGGGATATCATTATTTTGCTGACCACGGTACTGTGCCTCTGATACTGACTGAAGTTTTACCCTGAGCCACATATGGGTTCCCCAGCTAATAAGTGGTGAAGCAGGCCTTCAGCCCATGCAGTCTGGCTCTGGAGCCTGTCGTCTTAAACCTCCACAATAATCTGCTTCTGTGATTCGCTTTTTTCTCTTAATTTATTTCGAACATTTTCCTGTTGCCTTAATTAGTCCTCTAAATTTCCGAGTTTGAAATATCATTTGTAATGGCTAAATAATTTCTGTCACCTCAATGGGAGGTAACTAATGTAACTATTTCCTTAGAGAAAGATATTTTATTATAATTTTTAAATGCTATGGCAAAATTTCTCATACATAACTTTGTGTCTACGCTTAATTATCAGCTGAACTGGTGCCCAAAGCCTTGGGGAGTGGTTAGCTCATATACATATTCAGTAGTGTTTCCTAAACTGGTTTCCTTAGGATGTAATAGGAATTCCATGCAGTGAGATTCTCTGGGTAAATGAATGTGAGCAATGCTGAGCTTCCGTTCTTGCATTAGAGATGCACAAACATATTAGCACTAAAACCAGAATTATTCTCAATATGGATATAATTTTCTCTCTCTCTCTCTCCCCCCCATCCCTCTCTCCCTCCCTCTTCCTGTCAGACTCACCTCCCTCCCCATGGTTTTTTATTCCCCAGACTTTTTTGTACTTTTTCCTTGTTTGCAACATAGAGCATTATCTCACATAGCTGAGATAACAGGACACAGTTTTAGAGACATTGCTTCAGAATTAACCCATCCAAGTAAAGCTGCTGGCCCTCAAATACCTTCAAACCCTTAGGCCTAAAGTTAGACAGAAGAGTCTGAACAAAATAAAGATTCAAATTTTTAAAAAAATCATGTTTATGGAGCAAACTCAAAAACATTTCGCATTTTCCACAACAGTCTTTGTTCTGTTGTTTGCATATGGCTGTTGTAGAAGTCACACTTCTTCTGCTCCTGCGCCGTGCATGACGCTTTCAGCCTAACCCAGTACTAGGCTGCCTTGAGATCTACACTGCATGGTGTGCTCACGGTGTGACTGATTTTTGTTGTTGTTGTTGTTTTTAATTTTATTCCATGCCCTTCTCAAAGCCCCTACCCTCTCTACATACAGAAGCTTTGTTTCTATTTTTTCCTTCTATCTTCATTTTTTTCTTGTCCCTTCTTCCTCCCTCCGTCCTTGTTCCTTTTCCCATTTGAACACTTTCTTCTCATTTCTCAACATCCATTATATTTCAGTCCTTATTTCCATTCTCGGTTTCTCACACCAGAGAAACAATAAAGTATTTAAACATGGGTGTCTGATTTATTTCACTTAAGAGTGTAGAATCAAGGCCTATCCATTTAGCTACACATGTCTGATGCTCATCCTTCTTTATGGCAGAGTAGCACTCCATTGTATAAGAGAAACCACGTCTTCTTTATCCACTTGTTGGTTGGCTGATACACACTTGATCTGTTTCTAAGATTTAGCTATTACAAATTCTGTAACTGTGAACATGGGTGTGCATATATCACTGTGGTATGATGTCTTTAATAGTTTTGGGATGATACCAAGAAGAGGTAGCGCTGGGTTAAAGGGAACTCCTAGTTTGAGTATTTTGAGGAATCTCTGTCCTGATTTCCATGGTGGCTGCACCGTGACTGGTGCTCTTTAAGAGAGTCCTTCTGTGGCGTGTTCAGTCCAGGTGAGATGCAGAGGCCATGGTGTTAATCATTGAAAACAGAGGCTACTTTCTTGTGTCATCAGCCGAAGAATCAGTCACCCGGCGAGTGAGCCAGTTTAAGAGCAAGGTGAGCTGGGGGCAGCAGGCAGAGACCAAGGGGTGGTCTGGGATATAAGACAAGAAGCATGAGTCTCTTTCAGTTTGGGACTGAAAAGGAGCCGGTGAGACTATGACCTTCCCTGCCAGTGTCCAAACTTCAGGACTTGAACAGATCCACTCATTTTGCATGTTTTCTCGGCATTGCCTTTTGTAGAATCCAGCTATGTCACCCAGAAAAGGTATAGTTAGGAAAATCATTCTTACCGCGCCTTCCCAGAGGTGCGTTTGGGTCTTTGTGGTACTGAAACCCACCTCTTGATGGGCCAGACATTTCCCCAGAGGGAAGGACATGGATGGTTTTAGCAATAGTGCCCAGAGTCTCCTCATCACTGTCTAATTAACTCTTGACTTCATCTCATCCTAAGAATTCCTCAAGGGCATCTCAAGAGCTAAACTCACACTGTTCTACCTCTGGTACACACCCTCCTACTGCCTTTGGTATTAGTTGCTTACGGTCCAGAGAGACCTCACACTCGGATGCCTTTGGGATTCCGGCAGGTAAGGAAAATGGATGAAGCTGGCTCATGTGAGACTGGGTGACCTGGGAAAAATAAGCCTCATTCTTATTCAAAGGTTTTGCCATACTGTGCCCAAAAACTTGGGCAGGACAGCTGGCAGAGGCCACCTGTGACAGAGGAGGCTGGGAAGCCAGGTACCACCCCTGGCTCTGGTGACTTCTGTTCAGCACTGACTTCTCTATGCAGGACCTCAGGTTGCCTCGTGTGTGAGAAGTGGGTCTCTAAGGCTTCTAGTGCCACCTCCTTTGACACTTGAATGCTCTGATCTGTGACAGAATTCACATCTCCAAGATAACTGGAGCCATTGTCTGTCCGATGCACTTGTGCAAAATGCCTGCCGGGCCTGTTTGATCTAACTTTCGGGAGCCTGTGTCTTTGCTGGGTGATTTTGCATTCTCTTTAAAGCTTTTGTTTCCTATAATGAAAGAGTCCATGTTTACCTATCATTCTGGAACCACTTTCGAGGTCAGAAGTGTCCTCCAACCCCCACTGCGTCACTTTTCTCTTTCCAAAGCAGCCATGAGCAGACAAGCTTAGAAAGGGTCTTCTCTTCGTGTTGTTTCAGGGAAAATAGAGAAAGTCAAACTTCCTCCATCCCCCACAACCGAAGGCCCCAGCTCGCAGCCTGACTTAGCCCCCGAAGAGGCTGCCGGAACCCAGCGGCCCAAGAATCTGATGCAGACCCTCATGGAAGACTATGAGACACACAAATCTAAAAGGCGCGAGAGAATGGATGATAGTAGTGTAAGTTTTTCCTCCTTTCCTTTCAATCCTCTGACAGTGACTATCTGTGGCTAGTGGTGTTCCAGTCCAGGATGGGTGTGCATGCGGCTGTCTGTCTGGGACCCTGGGTCCGGAAACAGTGTTCACATTTGTGAACATTAACGTGCCTGGAGTTGGGCTTAGGTTTCTGTCCTGTTTTGCAACAGTGTTGCCCATGCAATAAACTGGTTCTGCTGCCGCCTGGTATAGCTCGAGCCCACCAGCAAAGCTGGTACATAAGAAGTTCGGTGCATAGAAAAACTATATGCAAGGCCAGCCACTATGATAGCTTCCTCTGTGGAGAGTTTATGTCTCTAGAGAACCATGAAATGCTGGGCCTTTAAAATCTACTCTGTGGTAATCTTTACAAATGTTACATAGTGCTCAAGTGGCTAAGTGTGTTCGGGGCTGTTTCCAAGCCTGGTGTGTGTAGATTGGTAGGAAAAGTCATCTGAAGTGACGGGTACAAGTCACACAGCTACCCCAGAACCCTGGAACTTCACACGCGGTGTTCACACGAACTAGGAAAGCAGTCTTCTGCTCTGTGGCTTCTTTGTCCAGTGAGAGACTTCACACGGCCCCTAAAAAGCTGAGATCAGCCCCAGGCTTTCATGCCAACACCCTGGAGCCTCTGGCATCAGCCTCTTGGCATTCATGAAAGCGATCGCTCCCTTCCCCCACTTGCACTCAGGCCCCAAGTACCTCAGGCAGGACAGCTAGCAGAGCCACCTAGGAAACTGTCCCGTTTATCCAGGACAGGTCCCGGTTTAGGCCTGTTGTCCTGGTGTAATAATGAATAGCATCCCCTTTCACTCTCAAATGTTTCCTAGTTTGCCTTAAATTCAAACGTGTTATAGGATTGTGCCTTTGATATCCTGGCTGGTAACTGACAGGTTTCTAGAGTTGAAGTCAGATGCCACAATTTGCTTTCAAAATTGTGATGGTAAAGAAAACAAGAGGTCCAGGATTGTACCTCAGTGGTGTAGTGCCTGCCTGGCAAGCACAAGCTGAGTTTGATTCTTGGTACCAAAAAAACACAAAAAACAAAAAGAAAAGAAAGGAAGAAAGGAAGCACACAAAGAGCAGTCTGCCAGCTCACTGGACACCTCCCGGCTGGCCCTGCATTTATTCCCAGTTTGCACGGAGCACTGGCGTGGCTGCCTTGAAAGGCTGGACTGATTCTAGTTGGTTCTCTGTACGTCACAGTGGGACAGAGCCTGGCTGTCTTTGTCTGCCAGGTGTGTAGAGCGCACCTTTAGGTATGTTTGGTTGTCTGTGGCCATTCTGAGGTGCTGTGCTTTGAGTATATTCTTTCTTTTCTCCCACTGAGGCATTAGCAGCTTTGCTGGAAGGTAGCCGAATGGATTCTTCCCATTCTGATACAGAAAGGAAAGGACAAGCAGTGGCCCTCTAAGTATGTCCTGAGCACACTCTGTCTCTTGGGTGTGCCTTTCACAGTGGAATGCAGTCATTAGGGAAAACACAGCACACAGAAGACAAGAGCCAGTCCTCAGTTGTTTCGTGGGCCGAGACCGCACATATCTAGACTCTGACACGCAGGCTGTCCCCTAAACAGATGTCAGCGAGTTTGGATTTCCCCTTTGCGTGAATGAAGCTATGTGGAGTCAATATTTAAATTCCTGTCTCTAGTTAGTCTGAAACAACAAGCATTTTAGGTAATGTAGGCACCTTCTAACTAATCAAGCTGTTACTCTCTCCAGGTCCTGGATTTGAAGTTAAGTATTTTGAACTGTTTCTGCCATTACAGTAAATAGAATCAAGTTTGTAGCTAAAGACACAAATGTAATCACAGCACTCTGGTGGACTGAAATAGGCGGGCTGCTGAGTTCCAAGCCAGGCTGGGTAACCCCTGACTTTGGGAGACATTGCCCCCAAATAAAAAATGAACAAAGGATTGGGAATAACTCATTATGAAGGCCTTGGATTCAGTCCTCCATATTGCAAAATAAAGAAATTCTTAGGAATAGGACAAACACTATTCGGTTGACCTACTAAATCCACTGTCACCTTTTTTAAGAGACATAAACCTCAATGTATGTACTCAGCCACTTCTAAAGCAATTCTGTGATTTCAGAATTGATTTCAGAGCTCCTAATCCTTCTCACACAAGGGATCTTTTCTGTTGTATGTATGTTAGTCACTGGAAAATGTATTGAAGTTTACCCATAGGAATGAACACGCTTCCTTTTTCCCCCTAGCTTTTCTGTGCCCCCTTCTCTGTTTTTCTGTAGATTTTCTCCTATAACAAGGGTTGCATAACTGTCTTCCCTGGTCCTCTCCCTAGAAGCGAAAGGCAATTGTGCTAAAGGTAAAGTGATGCTGGTTTCCTGGATGCATTCACATATACTATCTCAGGACATTATGTGGCTTCTTGGATTCTCCAGCTTCTCTAAGAGAATCACACAGGCCAAGCTGGTACCCCGGCAGCACACAGTGTCACCCTGACACCTCTTCTGCCACCGCTTCTTCTAATAAGCCCCTTGGCAGTACTTGGGCGTTGACAGAAAGCAGCATTTTAGAGATTAGAAACCATACCTGTGGGTGCTTCCCCAGGATCAGAACCCTTGCCTGTGGAAAGCACAGGTCTCATAAGCTGAATGAAAAGAATTATTGTCTGCTGTGCTTCCCGAGGAGAAGGCAGACAGACAACAGACAGCTGGGGCATGTAAACAGTGTGGTACACCAGACAGTGATATTCATAAGTGCGCCAGACAGAGGAAAAGACTCCTGTTGCAGTTATGTTTGGTTTTGCTTGTGCCAAAAGAACTGAGGAAAAGTGATCCTCAACATTAGATCAGCTTCTGCGCCCCACAACTGAACTACCTCTGACCACTGATGGTCTTTGGAGTGCTGTCCACAACTCGAGTCTTAGTCTCTTCAGTTTTCCCACTTTGTGAACAATCATATGCAAGCCAGACCCAGAGGCCCGAGGCCCGTGAAATCCTGGGCGGGGCACGGTGTGTGGGAAACTCTGTGGCCTTGGGTGGTCTGTGTCACGTCCCAAGCTGTCTCTCTCTCTGGCTGGGGGTTACTTAAGGGCTCAGCGAATGACAGGATAGCAAAATGAAGCCACAGCTCTCTTGGAATACGCAGCCAGGAATCACTGCAGCAATGATGTTAAGCTACCTGTGGATGTTCAGCTTGGGTGAAAAGAGGTCATTGATTAGGAGTACTTTTCAAAAAGTCATTCTCCTCCCGCCATGCTTAGTACCAGCTCAGAACTTGAGCAAGCTGTTCCCTTCAGCAATCAAGGTCTACTCTCCCCTGGACTCACTTCCTTCCTCACCATGGTGATGAGTGTCCCCATGTTTACAGCTCCCACTTATAATGGAGCCCTTGGCCAATTTTTTTTTTTTTTTTGCTTTTGAGACAGGGTCTCGCTTTGTAGTTCAGGCTGGCCCTGAGCTCACTATGGTGCCCAGGCAAGCTGCCGCGAACTCAGCAATCCTCCTGTCTCTGCCTCCTGAGTGCTGGGATTACAGGTGTGAGCCACCACGTCTAGCACTGTGATATGCGGTGTTGATTGTTGGTGGGTGTGAGTCTCCACGCCCAGCATTATATGTGGTTACTGGGGATCGAACTCAGGTCCTTGCGCTTGCGAGGCAGGTGCCGGAACCACTGAGCTAACCCTCCGGCCCCCTTGGCCAAGTTTTGAGGAAGGAGTTTTTCTTTCTCCACCCCTGTGAACAGTTAATTACCGGCCTTTACAGAACCTCCATATGAGTTAGGAAAAGGCACCGTTGTTCTCTGAACAGTGCAGCCCTGCTCCAGCCTCACAGTTGGCAAGTGGGAAGGGGCACTGGGCTTGAGCACCATCTGGCCCTTTAACCTGGTGCTTCCGTGCACTGCAGACACAGTAATCCTACTGTTACCGGGATTTTTTCTCATTTAGAGATGTTGTCTTCTATGGAAATGGGCCGTATCTGGGTCTGATGCCATCTCTAGTCAGTCGTGCACCTCGTGACGGACCGATGAGTCATTATTCCCTAGCGGTCTTTTTGGTGTCCTTCAAAAGAACTGCCTTGGAGCTGGAGCTGGAGGAGTCCTGGCCCACCCCACACCTGGAAGGGGTCTAGACTGGAGGAGCCAAGTGATGGGCTGCTTGGATTGTTTTCCTCAAGACACCAAGAAGCCCGATAGGAAACTGCTTCATTAGCCCGTCACGAGTTGCACGACTGTGTGCAGGTACACAGTACCCCTCTGGCCAGTTGTTCCCCCAGCATGACCTGAGCCTTAGACAGGGAAGATGAGGGGTCACCATGTCAGTGGTACTTTTGAACACAGGAGGTTGCTTCCCCTTCCTCTCTGAAGTCCAAATCACAGCCTCCTCGGTGCAGGGCCCCTTCCTTTTAGCAGAGGAACTACTCTTAGTAGGTCTCCTTCTCTGTCTCCCTCCCCTTTTACCCTCCTAACCTCGAATGCCTGCGAGCTCTTTCATCTCCCTTTGCTGGTCGTCAGAGGAGAGAGGAGAATGCTCGGCAGTCACCAGGCTTATGTCAAGCCTGGGGTCTGGCACTTAGTGCTTCTCTAAGAACACTCCGCTTACCCTGTCCTCTGGGTGAGGACAGGTGCTGAGCCCTGAGACATCACACCAGGTGGATAAATGAAGGCATCTGCCCCCCACTGCCTCTTCCTGCCCAGGCTCTTCAGAAAGCTCAGCCTCAGTCAGTGATGCTTGTGTTCTTGCTCACACTACAGGGAAATATAAGAGAGGAGCACCCCAAACTCATCATCTACTCTTAGCCCATCACTGCAGAACTATACTTTTTCAGCACTAAAGAAGTAGTTAATAGTCACAGATGTGTGAGCCCTCCTACCAGCCTGTGGCGACAAGAGCCCATAACCGAGCAGTGCCCCAACAATGCGGCGCAGTCTCAGGGCCTACTTGTTAGCCACAGTTCTGGCAGCAGCCACCCTAATTTGGACCTGCTGTTCCCTTTTCCGTTGTGGGGCCATGTTTTTCTGGGTTTTACCTGTGGAAGACTTTGTTTCTACAGGAACTAATCCTAAATGATCATCAACAGGCCACGCCACTCCTGGAAACATTTTCAGACCCCTGAGTTCGACTTGGGAGTCTGTGGTCGCCCTCAGCAGAGCATCTTTCGGTCAAGTTCAGATCATCTGCCTCCACAGATTTTGTATTCAAGCCAACTCCTGTCTATGATTAAAATCTTCCTTTAAAGGCACAACAGGATACAAGACTGCTTTAAGTTTCAGAGAGGCTCACAGAAGGAGATAAAGCTATTTGTCTGGAGAGTTCACCAAGTCCAAAAATACTGCCAAGAACTTGTGGTGGGCAGCTGGTGGTTCCCAGAGGGAAGGACTCTTGTTAATTCAAAGTGCAGAAAATGAAAGCACCATCTTGAATTAACAAAGTATGGCTTATCTGATATTTTTATTAATGAATCACAGGGTATCTACTTGCTCTAAGAGATACAGACTTTTAAATAAATATCAGATGAAGCAAGTCTCGGTGTGGGTGTGTCAGGGTCTCCTGTGGTCCCTCCCCTTCCTTTCCACCCTGCACAGGGCTGGTTCCCAGCTGGGGATGTTCTGTAAGCGTGTCTACCGTGTACTAACCCTGGTCTTTTCCCTCTCTGCCAGTACACCTCTAAGTTACTGTCTTGCAAGGTGACTTCCGAGGTACTTTTCAACTTGTTTGTCTTGGTCTGAATGCATGCTTGGTCCAGGTGCATGCTGTCATGGTTTGCCATTTCCTGGTGTGTTCATTGAGAATGGCAAGGAAAACAGCTTGTGTCCATGTGTGTTCCTTCTCGACTTCTCCTCCTTGGGGGACTGTCTGGGCTGCTGGACCCCCAGCAGTGAGACACAGTGCTGTGTTTGCTGTGTGGTGAGGTGGGGCTGGAGAGACTGTCCACACGGGGATCTGGAAGATGTTTGAGCTGGAGGGCATAACCAGTAGGCTGTGGGGACCCCTTCAGGTTCTTTATACATCAATAACACATATGCTGTGGGTTGGTTAGAAAATGATCCAGCACATACACAATGAGCTAGCGATTCTGACCAGTCCTTTGCTGCCTTCACACAAACCCAGAGGGCTCCATTCCATGGATTTAGGATGGGTTTATTCCAAAAGGCAACCATCTCAGTCTCCTCTCCCTCTAGTCCTGAAACCTGAGAAGCTTTCTTAAGCAATGGTCTCCCCAAAAGCCTCATTCTTCCCCCTACAATTTCCTTTCACACAGGTTTCACAAATACGTGTGCTATGAGAAAGCACGTTATTTTTGTATTTTTATTTCCATGCAATTTTGCTTTTACTTTGAATGAGTCATTTGAGGTATACACCTAATACTTCATGGAGCTCTGTTGTGTGACAGATGCTTTTCTAGGTTCCAAGAATACAGCAGTCAACAAAACAAATTTCCTGACGTCATGGAGCTGGTGTGTGGTATTTCTAATAATATATATAATACAACACTAAAACCCACCCCAGCAACTGTGCCCATTCTTATAATATTTGTGTAATATTTTCAAGAGAAGTTAATATTGCAAATGCAGTTCAAGCCCTCTTGTCACCTCTCCCAGTTTGCACATCTGTGTCTTCATCATACTTTTTCTGTCCTTTAAGAGGTGACTGTTTTTGACCTTGGTGTTCATTACCATGCATGTTTTTGTACCATATATTTAAGTACACAGGAATAACATATCACATTTTGCATGTTTTAAAGCCATTTACCACTCACTGGTAAGCTCTACTGCAGTATCCTCTGTTCTTTATTCTGTCCATATTGTTTTTGGATGTGCTTATGTTAATCTCTATGGCTCTAGTGTTTTATTGCATTGGTATGTAGTATTTCATTCAATGAGGATATGACTTTTTACTCTCCTGTTGATGGAAACACAAATTGTTTCCATATTTTATATTGTTGTCTTTATAAATGATGTTCCAGTGAATGTTCTTGTATATGTTTTTTTACTCACCTGTAGGACAGTTTCTCTCCCTAAGGTAGAACTGGGGTTAGGGCTTACACACCATCACAGTCAGTAGCTATTGCAAATAGTTCTTCAAATTGATTGTACCAACCTATACCATAGTGTGTGTTTTACTATTTTAATATTTCACTAGTTAGCAACATAATTATACTAGGCTATAGAGTTGACTATTGATTATGATTGATTTTTGTTAATAAGGCATAAACAAACCTTGGTTACCAGTTACAGCTGTTTTCAATAGGGATTCATTTATTTTCATATCTGTGCCATTATGAGGAAACTTTAGATATCATTAGAAATTCAGGATCATAAGTGGCCATAGAAGTTAGTGGAAATGATTTAAGGAAAGAGAGCTCATTATTGGCACAATAAGTGAATTATTTGGGCTCTGAGCTATTTAGATGTTCAAATCCAAGCTGTGCTAAATTTTCCATAATTATAAATATGATTTTTCTCCCCATTAGATATTTTATAACTGTGCCACATGAGGAAAAAGTCTGTTCTATTCTGCAACATGAAGCAATAAGTCTGGCTTTTGGTAGGGATCCAGTAAATATTAGTAAGGTGGACGGACAGAGGACTGTAACACAACCTCCCAAAGAGTAGAGCAAGCTTGACTGAGCATTAAAACAAGATTTAAACAATAAGCCAAGGAATATTTAGAAAGGACAGGGACTATTTTTTGCAGAACATTAGATGTATTTTCAGCTCTCATGGAAAACTTTATATTTGTATATACAGTGTAAAAGGCAAACCCATGGCCATTTTATACAATGTAGAGTTTCTATAAAATTGCCTTGTATTTGTGTTCTAATGCATGGGTTATAAATTCTTTCACAGGATTATACCAATAATTGAAAACTTACTGTGCACTTGGAACTACATTCAGTACTCTACAGATATTACCTCATTTATTCTTCAGACCAACCCTGTGCTATTGATTTTATTACTTTACATGGTGATGCTGAGGCATGGGTTACGTGGCTTTTCCAAGGTCACAAAGTCATTAGGCTTTAAACTTAAACCTGCCTGCACCTCCTCCTGAAAAGGCATGCAATGTAGAACAGGTACAGTTCCCATTTTGTCAATTAAAAGAGAAAACTTAAAATACAAGATGAACAACAAAGGACAAAACTGAAACTAGAAACTGAGTATGAACTTAGGAAGAGGCAGGAGGATCGTGAGTTCGAGGCCAGCCTGGGTTACACGGTGAGACCCTGTCTTAAAACAGACAAAGACTGGCAAGAAAACAAGCAAACCCCAACCAAAACCAAAACATAAAGCACTTATGAGTACAGCCCAGCGCTGTTTCTCAGTTCCATACTACCATGCACTGCCCAGAAGAATTCTCCACGTAACTATACAGTGTTTTGACTAATGTGTTATGCTGAGACACTAAACGACTATTGTGTGCTGATGCCTCACAAGCCACTCGTTGTACAATGTAGGTGCCTAACAATGCATCATTTGTTCAGCAGACACAAGCTGGTGTCCCTCCAGTCCAGCCCCGCTGACCCCACTGAGGAGGACAGTACACTGCTTCCCTCGACAGTCCATTCCTTTGACAGAGGCACAAGGAAGCAAGCTGAGATGAGACCCAGTCCTTTGCACCTGTCTTCCCATCTCTTCGCTGACCTATATCTTCTGCTCCCCTGGGATGACCAGTCCCTGGCCTTGGCTAAATAAATATTTTTAGACTAAGCAAATTGCTTGTTACAGTTCGAAAAGTCAAACTGGGTCGGCTGTACTGGACTTTTCCTTCAAATCAGAAACGCTACATGCCAAGCATTGTGCCTGGCTGGCGTGCACAGGATTGCTTTGGCCACAGGGTCATGGCACAGGATCGTTTTTCATGTACCGGCCACCTAAATGTCATTCATTGGATTTTGTCTTAGACTAATGGCGGAGTGGATGTGCTAAGCCTCCTCTTAAGAGACTACAGATCACTCCAGGCCACAGAAGGGAGGGAGGCCGCCACCTACAGTCCAATTTCCCTGCTGTTCTAAGATTTAATTTCCATATACATGGCCCTGAAGTTACATCAAAACGTGAGGTTGCTTTTTATTGACCTGAAAGGCTATTTTTTTTTTTTCACTTAATGGCTTTTGTTTAACTGTGTCAAAGTAGGTATTTGTTACAAAAGAAAAATCAGAGCATATACAGATGCAGAGAGCTTGGTGGATTCAGTCCACACTGGTCCAACAGTAACTAATTACTTCCTGATCCCTTTGTTCTGGGAGAGACTAAGAGGATCGGCTGTTGTGCTGTACAATGTAACAGCCACTAGGCAGATGACGTTACTTAAACTTAGCTAAGCTAAAATTAAACACTTAAGTTCCTCGGCCATGTAGCCCTGTTTCAGGTGTTCAGGAGCCACCTATGTGTAGTGACTGCACCGTGGATGGTGTGGACAGAGCCATTCGTCCCCACTCACCGTAGAGGTTTTTGTTGAGAAGCACAGGGCTGGAGAGCGTGCAGGCGTCTGCTTCATCCGGGCACTTCAGCACCGTGCGCGAAGTACAGGGAATACCAACACCACCACCGCCCCAAGGTCTAGTTTAAAGAAACTTGCAGAATACTTTGTAAGGGAGGTTGAGGTAGAAGGATTATAAGTTTAAGCCCAGACTGGGAAACCTAGCCAATCCCTGTCTCAAAGTAAAACAAAAAGCAAGAGCTAGGAAGGCAATCCCCAGTAACGTGAAACAGAAACGGAACACTTGTATGGTGAAAGCCAGAAGTCAAATAGGAAATGAATTTGGGCTTTGAAATAAATACATTCGCATTGCTCCCCCACCTCCTGCTCAGCCCTCCACCCCTAGTAGTACCAGATATTTTCTTACTTTCCTTTCGTGTAGGTGTTGTAGAAGGAGGAAATGAAAAAAGGAAAGAAAGACGTAGAGAAAGTTGGTTTGTGTACATAATTAACACCCGTGAACTCTGCAAAATTTTCCCCTCTCTTTCTTCAGGTCCTTGAGGCCACGCGAGTAAACAGAAGAAAGAGCGCCCTGGCCTTGCGC
Organism: Thryonomys swinderianus; assembly: GCA_004025085.1. Lineage (NCBI taxonomy): Eukaryota > Metazoa > Chordata > Mammalia > Rodentia > Thryonomyidae > Thryonomys > Thryonomys swinderianus. The sequence continues at coordinate 26,661 of PVIC010007677.1, read as the reverse complement.
TGGGAGGCAGGGATCTACGCCAACCAGGAAGAAGAAGACAATGAATAAATCTCCTCTGACCCAGGAAGCTTCTTTGGTACTTGGGATACCAAGAAACCAAGAAATTCTCCAATCAAAGCATTTTAATGGACTATTTATTAAAGCGCATATAAACTCAGCAATCTTATGTAGACCAGAAGCTGCAATACACAATGTTGAAAGATGAAGTGAAAAGAATCTCCACTCATCAAACTATGAGACCCAGGAATCAGGACAGAAAGGATTTCTGTGGGACTCGAAGTCAACTTTGGGTTTGGATTAGTCTACAGTTGATCCAGAAGAGCAAAGACAATACAAGCAAATCAACACAGATGCTGTATAGGCAGGCAGAGCCGAGACCAGGCCTGCTGGCTGATGGGGAAACACCGCGATGATACAGCCATTCAGAGAGCAACACGCTCAGAGAGCAACAGGCTGTGTCGTCTACACAGCAGAGGATGTTTCTCTGAGCTAGCTTTCCATTCCCTGTTCACAACACCAGAGGGGTCGGATTGACCACGTTCTTTCCAGCAGCCATAAAAATCAGTGGTGTTTCTCTCCATAGTTGTCCAAAGGAGACAGCTATGATTCGATTTCTCTTACACTTAACTTCTTTTTAATGGGGAACAATCAATGATCGCAATACATGAAACTCATATTTTTAAAACAATATTTCTTCACATTGCAGATGCAATCATTCTACACTAGGAGGTCGAGAAAGATGGGGAAAGAAAGCCAAACCAAATGGATTATTTTAGCTTTAGGCTCTTGTCTGCTTGTACTATTGACTGGTGTGCAGTTTAGGAGAACACATTTTCACAATTATGTTTCTTCATATGAAAACTATATTTAGTGGGCAACAACTATTTTTATGATGGGACGGGGGCACATAAACATGGATAAAATCTGTACACATTGAACAGCTTTGTTCAAGACAGTAGGGGTATTTTTAGAGTGGCAATAATTGAAAATAAAAAAGGGCAAACTCTGCCTTAGAGAGGTAAGTGAAAAGAAACAAAAAGGTATTTATAACTATTTTGTATTATAAAATGGGCCTTAGAGGTAATAGGGAGAAGGATAGATTGTTTTGAATCAATCAGAATGGAAACATTAAAGTCATGAAGGTAGAGAAAGAAAAGGGAGGGAGGAAAAAGAGTGGGGAAATAAGGGAGTAAGAGATTATTTTTACAGAGCAACCAGTGTTTTTCAGGATGATAAAGAGGAGATTATAGAAAGGAAAGCAGGCTTGGAATCAGTTATAAATCCTAAAGATGGAGTGTGTATTGTACACCTTTGTGCATTTGTGTAGAGTGTGTGTTCACAAGGGTGTGTGTGTGCGTGCGTGTGTGTGTGTGCGCATATGTGTCTTGGTCATTAAATTTCCAGACTGATCGTAGCACCTGGGTGTACAGTTAGTTCCTACCAAGCTGCTTTCCAGCTTCAGGAGTGAGTGAGAATTTCTTTTTTATGAAAAGGGATATAGAGGCACCAAGCTGATACAGTATTGTGATATTAAATTGACCTAACATGGTATTTGCATGAGCCACAATTGCAAAGTTTTGAGCAGTTTTGTAATTTGACATGTAGGAATGTATCCTATTTATTCTCATACTCTGTGTTCATGCTTAGGAGACTGTAGAAAAACCTAGCTTTACTCTTTCTGTCATTTAAAGCAATATGATAAGGGTATTCACTAGCTGGATGCCCTGTATTTCTGGATGAGAAAATACTCAGTTTCTGGCCATGAGCAAACAAAACAAAAAACAACTAACCAGCCTTCATTATTTTTCCTTTGTTTTAAAACTATGGTTTTAAAAAAGCAATAATTAAATCAGACCTCACTAAAATTCATATTTGCTTTCATATTATCATGTCATAAGCTCTGGTATATTAGTCTAATAAGTAGTAATTCCACAGAATTTGTATGTAATGTTACACACATTATGTTTGCCTTTCTATTAGACTAGTGTTAACTTTGGGGGGAAATTATTCACAGTGAGGTGGTGAGCACCAAGGACAGCGATGGGACTAGTTGATAATTTATAAGGATGGCTGAAAGCTGCCCAGAGAACCTGTAATTTGATGCTAGATTCTGCAGACCGTGGCCCAAATTGCACGTGGGCAGTTGGCTTTATCTCTAGATGCTTGGTTTTCCTGAATAGTTAGCAACATGCTAATCACTGGGGACACAAAGCAAGTAAGATCCCTGCTGCAAGGAATCTGTTTGATGGTGAGGGAGGCTGGCATGGAGATGACCATTCCCAGAAAAATAACACCCACGTTAGATTAGGAGTCCTGCCAGGTGACACGGAAGCACCCACGAAGGCGGACGGCTGTCTGGGGATTTCTAGCTAGAGATCCAGGTGCCTGGACCGAGGTCGCAGCGATCACATGTGTTCCAACAGGAGACACAGGGTAAGAAGAGAGGAGGCAGCACCACCGCTTGGGCCCAGGCACCAGGCCGAGGATGGCTGGAGAGCAGGGGAGTTCTGTGGGATGCACAGAACTCAACTGTGCTTTCTGTTTTCTGGATGGGCCTGTGGATTGGCTAGTGACTGCAGACGTGACGTAGACTACTTCCCCCATTTTCCCCAAGAGGAGACTAGCCCCGCGACTTAAGCCTTCCTGTTCTGTTTGGAAGGGAACCTTGTACTCAGCTGAAGGCTAAGTTGAGAGGAGAATTGGCAGCAGAATGGAAAGCTTAGGAAGCCACACAGTTCATAGAGTTGCTCTGCAGGCAGATGGAATGGCCTTTGATTACGCTTGATGGAAGCACGCATAATGCACAGAATAACAGAGTCACAGGGCTGGGTCCTGTGGGGCTGTGTTCCGTGTATAGATGAGGAAACAAGATTTCAGTGGCTCCCTTCCCCCACCCAGTCACAAAACTGTTCATATATTTCCAACTTTTGCCAGTTCCCCTAAACTGCCTTTGGGATGACTGCTGTTTCCTGCTCTACTCACTGATTCTCTCATTCTATTCCTGTGAAATAGAACGCACAGTTCCCTTGGGAGAGCCAGATTTTTCTCCATCTCTTGAGGTTTTTACTCACTGAAGACATACTGGGCCTCTGCTTTGGACACAGCACTGTGCTAGGCTCTAGGATCCCACAGGAACCCTTGTAGCTTTCCGAACATGGGACAGACCCCTGGAGAAAAGTCCCCTGCCTAATCCATAGAGACAAAGAGGTTTCTGAATGACTTTGCCTCTGAGGTTCAGCCCCACCCTCCAATAGCACGCACGCTTGTTAATCTCAGCTACAACAGACATTTAGATTCCGTAGATGTTAAAGCCTTCCCGAAGGAATTCCATGCTGCAGTGTTTAGAGATGTCCACTTTCCTCCGGAGCCGGTTTACTGCTGACACTCCTTGGCTCTCTCATCCAGAAATTATGGAAACAGGGTCTGTCAGTGGCAGAAGGCCGGGCCGTGTTCTATGTGGATGACACAACGCAATTTCCTTGCCTCTTCCTTCCCGCGCATGCTGCCCGCCTTGGCAATGACATAGAAGCAGTGTATAGATCAGTGTATGTGTGTGTGTATATACACTCACACACACGCACGCACCTAGATAAAGCATAATAAGGAACATTAAAACAGTGTTGACTCTTAAACATTTTTTCCAACTTCAGAATGGATTTAAACTATGTATTGAAAAAAATAGCATAAGTGTTAGAGATGGTGAATATATTCAGTTTGTTACAGAACCAATTTCCTGAATTTTAAGCATTCAGTGAGCTGCCAATTTTGATTTCATGTTGCTCTTTAACTAGATGACTTTTTCTTTCTTTCTTTTTTATTGGAGGAGGGGGAAAAAAGGAGCAATACTGTGTGTGAAAATATACTCTGTATCTGGCTTTCCTGTGTATGTTAACCACTTAAATGTTATTATCCCTGCTTTGGTTTTATAGTGATCGTGAGGCATTCAATGCAAGTATACAGTTATTTTCTCATTAAAACCCAGTGTGTGTTGCGTTTTTATCGAGGGGGGCTTCTTGTCTGAGTGGGCGAGGTCGGAGATGTGTCCAAGCCGTGAGCAGGGCATTGCCCCTGCCTCTCCATCCCCTTGGCAGCACCTGCTTCCTCACGCAGGGAACAAAGGAAGCAGAGCTCCTGGTGGCCCATCACTGTGCCAGGCTGCCCCAAAAGCTCCCCTAGGAGCTAGGCCCGACTGGGCCCCAGAAACCTCCAGAGGACCCAAGACCCAGGTAGAGTCAAAGCAGTTTCCAGACAAATAGCAGGACAAGCCCTAAAGTCAGGCCTTGTCTGAGAGACTGTGCGGCTCCAATGGAGAACCACAGGCTTGAAAGCGTGAAGATCCAGGTTCAGCAGAAGCTCCTCCTCTAATGCCGGCCCTTGTCTCTGCCCCCCCCCCCATTCCAGCTCGGTCTCCACCTGCGCAAGACCTAACCTGTTCCTGACACTGGACCCCATCCCTTAGTTTCCTGCTCTTCCTCCCATCCCTCCTCTTCTTGGCTTCATTCCAACTACTTCTCTCTCTGCCCACTTGCGACTCTCCAGCCATTTTCTCCCCAGGATTTCCAGCCATCTCTTCATGCTTTGAATGTCTAGGGGCTTCCCACAAGTGCTGTGTCCTGGGTGTTGTTTTCCAGACTCCAGATACGGACAGTTCTGTATTTTTTTCTGAGGACCAGTGGAAGTCCCCTGTGGAAATTTGATTAAACTTCAAAGATAATGGATGACTTTGATAAAGGGCTGAGAAGGTGACTGGTACTTTCTGGACTTTTCATGAACATGGTATAGTCGACCCTCCTTGAGTTCTGTATGGAAAATATGTCTGCATGGAGCACAATGGAACACACATAGACATTCTGTCATCATTCCCTGAACAATACAGGATAACATATTTATACATCACCTACTTGAATTGGACATTATAAATAATCTAAGGATGACTTAAAGGAAAACATAGTTTGTATGTAAACTCTACACCCTTTTATATAAAGGATTTGAGGATCCATTGATTTTGGTATCCCCACTGTGCCCTGCAACCAATTTCCCATGGACCCGAGGAATCAGTATATTCATCTCTTCCAACAATCCCATGGAGTGCACTATGTTGATTTCTATTTTACGTATGCACAGACAGTCTCTAGGAGGTTAGTTTGTTGATGTTACATTGCTCAGAGATGACAGCATTCTACCTCCCAGCATCCTTCTGTCCAACCTTCCCCTAGAAACATACAACAGGCAACTTCACAGTCAAAGTTGGGTTGCCTGTGAGAAGTCTGGGTGAGCTTCAACATATCCTCCCACTGTGCACTCCTGAAAGTGCTCTTAAGGGTCAAGGCCGAGGCTGTGGTAGCAGCCCAAGTCTAGGAGGAGAGGTGGGTTTCAGTAGGAACAGCAAAGAAGCCTCTTTCTTTGAATGAACTATCTCTCGGCTCATTCCTCCCAGGAGTTGGTGAGAGAAGATGTCCCAGATACCCCTGCTGTGGTCAAAGAGGAACCAGAGCGAGGTGATGAAAATGCGTTCAAGAGTGGCAATGGCCGTACAACTCTAAATTCCCTAAAAATCATCAATTTATATACTTGGGGTTTGATTGTATGTTTACAGGGGAAACAGATGTGGGCAGGGTTTAGGGAAATAAAGGAACCAGAGCAGAGGTTTGGAAAAGGCACAAGGAAGCCACACAGCCTTAAAATGAAAGGAAGCCTTCACAAGCTGCAGGCTTCAGGTGACCTCCAAGGAGGAAGAAAGTTTGCCATCTCCAAGGTGTACACCAGGGGCAGAAGCAGCAGACCTGTGATTGGCTGTGGACTGGGAGTCCTGGGTCGGGGCCTTAAGCACAGCCAAGTGAGCACAGGTGCACAGACTTGGGATTTCAGCGGCCTGGCTCCAGCCGTGGACAGCAAACCAGATAGATGCCCAAACTGGTAGAGGAAATGGGACATGGGGACTAGGATAGTCCACGTAGAAGTTATCTTTTGGGGATTCTTATTGAGCAAAGATTAACCAAATTATCTCCCAGGTTGAGACATTAAACCTCCTCTGGGCAAAGGGCCCTTGATCTGTGACAGCATGAGGAGGAGAGAAGGAGCCTCCAAATCTGCTCTAGTTTCTGTTGGCGATAGAGACGATCATTACAGGACATGGAAGGGGTGAGGTTACTTTGATCCCTAGGCCAGGAGAGGTAATGACTATATCCACACAAAATTCACAAATGGGATGGTTGGGCCCAGACCAAAAAAAAAAAAAAAAATGACAAGGGGAATTTTTGTTTTGTTTTTGAGACAAGGTCTCACTATGATCAGGCTGGGCTTGAATTCACTCCATAGCCTAGGCTGGCCTCAAAGTTACAGTTATCCTCCTGCCTCAGCCTCTTGAGTGGTAAGAGTATAGCTATGCACCACCACGCCTGGCCAAGTGGGGAACTGAAAGGGAGAATTCAAAAGATTTTAAAAACACAAGATGATACTAAAAGAAAGAACAGGGCTTTAAGAAATACTTGGAAACACCATACTGGCCACTAGTAAATGTTTCCCGAACACTCAGATGCTTTCTCTAAAAGGAAGAAGAAAGTTCACATAGTATGGATTGTTTTATTCTGTTAAGAAATAGTGATGTCAGTGTCCACTAACTTTGATTGAACAGTTTTCCAAATCCGAAAAGCACAGATGGTGAACTCTGGACAGCTGGAATGAAAACCCCAAGTCTCCCTTTTGCTTCCCTGCCTGCTTATCTACAGAGCACCTGTCTCTGCAGTGGTCTCCTGCTCTGAGGAGCACCGCTTCTCAAACTGGAGGGACCCCACATCCCTGGAAGGCCTGCTACACAGATGAAGGCCGCTCCCTGCATTTCCACTTCAGTGCTGTAGTTCTGAAAAGCAGCCCAAGAATTTTGTCACTCGCTTCCTGGAGTTGCTGGTCCAGCGGTATCGCCTTGAATGTCACTGGTCTGGAGTCTGAGAACTGACTAGGTCTGGGCATATCATGTATGTTTGAAAACTGTGGAACCAGGCAGGGCTTGCAGTTCAGTGTTAGAGCACTTGCCTAACATAGGGGAGGTGCCAAGAACAAAAATACAAAAACAAAGATCAAATAAAGCAGCAAAGATAACAGGGGAACAGTTCAAAGTCTAGTCTTCAGACAGATGTGACTCTGTTCTGTGTTCTGATTGTCGGGAGCCTTTGTGTATTTGCCGAGCACATGAGTTTACTACTTTGTAGGGCTTTGTGAGTCAGCACTTGGACTTCATGTAGACTCTTGAGGGAGCCCTCTCTCACCTGCCAAACAGAAGAGGAAACTGAGAAAGAATTAATATCCAAATAGGTCCAAATTTCAATTTCAGAGCAACACCAGTTGGTTCATTTGACCATGGAGTGATAGCAACAAGCATGGGTTTGATAATATAATTGCTTTGAAGCCAAGCGCTGGGATCTGAGCCTGTGTGATCTGATCCTGTGCCTGACTCCTTAGAAACTTCCCGTGACTCTTGTCCTTCACAACAGTCAAGTGAAGAACATTTTCTTCGAGTTCTATGAGCTTGGTGCTCAGCAAGAGGGAGCAGCTGCCCCTTGTAGCTTGTCCACTGCCTGTGGGCAAATGACAAGGACAGTCTGAAGAAACACTAGTTATGGTCCTTGAGATTTGCAAAACATTTGGAAAACATCTTGTGAGTAGGTGATTATGTCCAGGTGTGCATCGTTTGGCTCCAAAGCTCTGCTCGTGAGACAGCACCCACTAACCTGAGATCTTCCATGTTCGGGGTAAACTGCCTCTGAACCGTCTTCTGTGCAAGGTGACCCTTTAGGGATAAAATCACCCCACCCCATCTTACCAACCAGCTTACAGTAAAAAGTTCTTTCTTGGGCAGAGTGGGGGTGTGGTGTGTGTGTGGGGGTGGGGGGTGGGGGTCATCTCAGAGGCCAAGTCAGAGATCTTCCCAGACTCAGTAGTGTGCCCATTTCTCCTGCCTCACAGATGACCCTGGCATCTAGCGAAGGGGTGACTGTGGGGAATCGTGTCATCTTTCAGGAGAATTCTCCTGGGCTGCTCGGTACAGACTGGCAATGTCTGGAGACACAGAACCATGCCAGATAGACCCTCCACAGCTCTGGTGCCACCCTGCTTGACCCAAAGAACAGTGCAGCCAATTGCATCCGGGAAAAATAACAAAGGCTTCAGGGAACTGTTTGGTTTGCAGTGGTTTCGGTTACCCGTTCGGTCAGCTACGGCATGGAAATACTCAGTGGAAAACTGCAGGAAGAAAGAAAACACACACACAATGGAACAGCTATCTGCTCACATCTACGTGTGAAAGGTGAGCAAAGGAAAAGAGTAGTGAACGTGGAGGCACATATCTCTGGGACTTGGCCCTCACCTGCACTATGATAGAGGACAGTGAAAGTCCCCATCACGCAGAGAAACTACCATGGTCTCTTCATTTCACCTCTGTGTCAGCCAGAAGACAAGGGTACTTGTTGGGAAAAGTAGCATCAAACCATGAGACTGGTCCTCTGCTGTTGTCACTTATCTCCAACAGGGCTCAGGAGTACTTCTCTTAGTCCTCAGTGATGTGGGTCTTGCATGAGCATTCCACGAAGGATAATGATTACAGGTCTCCTGAGAAGAGATGGCTGAGGCCATGATTTATTCCACATGGGACACCCCACTGCCGTGAGAATGAATCCCAAAGGAAGTGATGTCATTCTGTGTTTTTAGCATGGAAGAGGATGATGGTGTCACCATAGCAACCACTTGTACAGAGTATCCACCAAAGGTTTGAGGACGCCAGCCCATGCCCAAGTCAAACGGGAAGAAGTTGAGCTGACACATCAGGAAGTCCAGGGAAGGGCCCTGTCGGAACTTGAGGATTTTACCTACAGGATTGTAGCTTTCCCTAGAGGGATCATGGCACAAAATGAGCTTGTGGAGAAATGGTACAGACACATCAGTTCACGGTGTGTCCAATTCTGTGTATATAACATCCCACAGTCACAGCCTAGGGTTCGGGGTCTTCCAGCCCGTCTGGCTCTTGTTCGGTTTCCTGAATGACTAAGAGACTTCCCGGAAGGCTCTGCCACCTGCCCAGCAGCTTGCTTTCCCTTGTAGCCTGGAACACAGGGAAGCTTTGGACATTCCCAGCCAGAGAGACACCACCTCTCTCAACCCAGTGACTTCTGCTCACTCAGCGAGTGTCCTGCCCGTGTGTGGTGATAGTCTAAATATCATTCTGGGCATGGTGGTGTGTGCTGTAGTCTCAGCACTCCGGATGCTGAGGCAGGAAGATCACTGCAAGTCTGAGGCTGGCTTGGGCTACATAATGAGTTCAAGGCCAGCCTGAACTACATAGTGAGACCCTGTCTAATCTAATCACCTCCCAGTAGTTTGAGTAGCAAGAGATGCAAAATAAGTATTCTTAATTGGTCTTAGTTCTGGCTCGATGTTAGAATTTCCAGGAGAGCTTGGCAGTGCAAACTCCATTGGTCTGGGCCAACACCCAGGGACTAACAGGCTCTAAATCAGCCCCGGTGACTCCTGTGTACAGTAAGCTTTGCGCAGCACTGACCAGCTGTGGTGATTTCCAGCTCTGATTTTCCTCTAGGCATCTTAGGGCCAGGAAGTTTTTGGTTTTCTTTATAAATACTGGTGCCTGGGCCTCCACTGAAGATATGCTTGTATTTCCTGCCACTGCCAGACCCATATAATTGCTTGTTCTTCTGAACATGAGAAAGACAGGCAAGAGATACTTAGGCTTTCAGAATTTGTTAGTGGAGGGAGGGTGCCAAGGTACCAGAAGCTGACGAAGGAAACTTAGGAAGGAGCTTCCCAGGATGAACAGGAAGGCTACAGAACCACCTTAACTGATAAGGGGTGGCGCTGTTCTGAATTTTCCAGTTGCCTTCCAGATGCTCCAGATGCTCCAGATGCCTTCCAGATGCTCAATTTGCCAGCAAGCCTAAAAATGACCACAAGGTGGCAGTAGTCCCTAGAGTAAAAGTTTTCCCAGCCAACTGTCTCCTGTAGGGGCTCAGGAGGGCCTTTTCGGTCCTTCACACTAGACAGACACCCAATGGGAGCTACAAACTGTAGCTCCCGAAACACTGTAACCAAAATCACCACGAGTACATCCTCCCTGGGGTCAGAACGAGGTACTTTACTTACAGCTCAGCGAAAAACTCAGTGCCGTGAGCCCAGATCACAAGAACAAACTGTGTGCTGCGCCAGCTCTGGTTCCTCTAAGACTAGGGAAGCCTGTCTCAGCAGAGACGAGCTGCTTCCCCCAGAGCACGTAGATATGAGGCCCGCCCTCCCCCTCCGAGTCTGCATGGATGCCTTGGGAGACACACACACACACACACGCACACACACACACACACACACACACACACACACACACACACCACTTTACAGAATTAAATCAAAATGAGATGTTCCTTTCCTGGTGGGTAGGGAAAAGCTAGACAACAAAGAGCTCTCATAAATAATTCAGTGCCTGGAAGTTTCTCACCCGACGTCCACAGGGAGCACTGGAAATCTGAAGGGGAAGCTTCAAGCCTTCTATCCGGTTCCTGGGGCCCCCGTCTTGCTGTGGTTGGTGTGGCCCCGTCTTAGGGAACTGCAGCTATAGTAAAACCACTTGCTGAAAACACAGAGGGCTCCGTTCCCCGGGTCTCCATAACCTGACACAAAGAATAACACACGCTTCCCTGTCCGCCACCACAGCACTGAAATCCAATCCTGCCTATCCCAGAGTAGCTCTGGCCTGCTCGGTGGGGTCCACGGGGGACTGCGAATTCCACAAGGAACAACTTCACAGGAACAAATAAATGCCTATGTGCTGACACCCAGGGGACGTGTGGCCTGCAGCTCCCTCCAGAGACTCTCGGGGTCGCCCAGCGGCTTGTACTTGCTCTAGTTTCCGAGTCACAAGCCCTGCACACTGATGGAAGCCGACTCCTGTGGCTGCTGAGTGCCGTTGGCATGTTCTCTAGCTTGGGTTGCTCGTCTGCACCGACTGTATGCTTACCTCCAGAGCTGCCCAGAGCCACGGAATGCATTAACTAAAGATCAGTGGTGTTTCTGCAACCATGGCCGCACGGGCAGTTTGGGAAAGGGGGCAACAGGCTACCTGTAACATTGGGGAGTCGCAGCTGGGTTGATGATACGCGTCTGGTTTGGGTGGAGCCGGGCGCGGGGGCGGGGGGGGGGGGCTTGGGCATTCAGTTCACCACTGCGTGCATCTTAGACGCCCCAGCCTCCGAACTGCACCAAATGTTTTGCGTTGTCGTTAAGCAACCCAGTCTGTGGTTTTGCCTCACAGCGTCCTCCACCGATTAAGATAGTTCCCGTGAGTTGCCCCTGCTCCGTAGGTTGAAATGTCCTTGCCCACGCCCAGCCCCAGAGCAGGGCCGGTGACTTTCTCTCCTGTCCTCCTGGTCCCAACCAGAAGGCGGCCTGCCGTGCCCACCAGGAAAGGCGCTTCGTCTCTCTGCAGGAGGGCCGGGTGGCTTGCCCCGCTCACCCTCCCGGCCATACTCAACGAGCCAACGCCCGCGGGCCTTCACAGACTTGGCCGCAGGCTGCGCGCGCGGAGTTTTGGAGTCTGTGGGTCAAGGTGGGACCGGAAGGCCTTCATTTCTAATGAGTGCCAGGTACCGCCCATGCTGCCAGCCACACTGCAGAGCCACCCAGTGACACTGCAGGAGATGCATTGGAATTCCAATGCCGACCCCAAACCATAGCTAGAATTGGTTGCTCCGAAACTTTTCCCTTTTCAGTTTTTTTGAGGTACTAGGGTTTGAACGTAAGGGCTCACACATGCTGAGCAAGTGCCCTAACAATATAATTCCACACCTGAAACAAAGTGACTCAAAATCTTACCTGTTGCTCACCCAGCTCTCCTCTGGCCGAGTGCACAGAAGGGGTTTTCAGAAGGGGCTTGTCCCGGACTTTCCAGGTCTTACCCTGAAGACCTCCTCCGAGTCATCTCCGAGTTCTCTCTCTCTTTTTTTTTTTTTTGAGACGGTCTCGCTTTGTAGTTCAGGCTGGCCCTGAGCTCACTATGTAGCCCAGGCAAGCTGCTGCGAACTCAGCAATCCTCCTGTCTCTGCCTCCCGAGTGCTGGGATTACAGGCGTGAGCCACCACGGCCGGCTCTGTGGTATGCGGTACTGATTGCTGGTGGGCGTGAGTCTCCATGCCCAGCATTGTATGTGGTTACCGGGGATCAAACTCAGGAGCTTGTGCTTGCGAGGCAGGTGCTGGAACCACTGAGCTAACCCTCCGGCCCTCCGAGTTCTCGTTGATCCTCACGTGACTTCTGCACTCGGGAACAAGGGCGGCAGCTGATCTACTGTGCATGACCTCTTCCATAACTCATGCTGCTAGAGTTGGATGTACAAAATGCAGTCCATATGCATGAGCCTTTCATGAACGCCGTGAACAAAGGTTTTTAGCAGGTCATGTCAGCGGACCTGGCACACAGGTGTCCAGGTTTGGGATTCGGGAAGTTTTCAGGGTAAGGTCAAGTCTCTTTGTTCTGCTTCTGTCCGGTTCCAGGTAGCAGACCCTAGGGGGCTGGACCTGGGGCAGTGCCTCGGTTCAGGTAAGTGCCGGGCGCCGTCCAACAGGCCCAACTGTACTGTTTGTCCGTGATGGACCTACAGCAAAGCCACAGGCCGCTGTTGGTCACCATTAAAACCTCTCAGAGGTTCAGCATCTCTGCTCCCTTTTATGAGGGCTTAAAAAGAAAAAGAAGGAAAGCTGGGCCTTGGGCTGCCAGCCACTCCCAGAGCTGTCCCAGGCTAACCTTGAACTCACCTGCAGTTTGAGTTGCCAGATGCTGTGGCTTTTCCCATGACCAACATTTTCTTCCTCCTAACTCTCAGCTGGGACAAGGATTGGCATGTTACCAAGTCTTGAGAATGATCTTGGATTCAGAGAGTTTAGGGGATGGATTCCAACCCAGAAGTGGGGAAGTCGTCAGGAAGCAACAACGAGACGAAAGGATTACTCATACATGGTGGGTGAATGTATCTATGGACAGAAATACAAGCGGAAAGCTCAATGTAATTGCCAACCCAAGGCCAAGAAATAAAACGACCAGTTATACTGTGTATCAGAAACCATGTTACTCATTAACTATGGGAGAATCACTGTCCTAGCAGGTGGAAGCTGGCAGAGTTTATAGGCAGTCAGAAAATTCTGAAAGTAACTGAGTTAGTTCTGTCTCTACAATAAAATGTCCTAATGGTATACTTTTATCTTATATCCTATGAAAGGCCAGGGAGGGTTAACCGATGACATTAAGGCTGGGGAAAGGCAGGTTTTAGAAAAGAGTGTTTTGGAAACATTCTTGGATCCTCCCTGGCCTCCACTGACAGTATCAATTTGATCATTGGCAACTTCAATTTAAAAATATCTGAAGAGCCAGGCATGGTGGCTCACACCTGTAATCCCAGCACTCGGGAGGCAGAGGCAGGAGGGTTGCTGAGTTCGAGGCTTGCCTGGGCTCCATAGTGAGCTCAGGGCCAGCCTGAACTACAAGGCAAGACCCTGTCTCAAAAACAAACAAACAAACAAAAAAATCTGAAGAGAATTTTCCTGCTGTAATGACAAAGAGTAAGTGGAGGGAGAAGTCAGAAAGAAATAGTTCAATTTAGACACTAGACTCTGGGGCATGGTTGCATGAATTTGATTCTTCCTTTACAACTTGCTGGCTGTGTCAACTTGAGCAAGGTATATAATGTTTGAAATATTGCATTACACTTGGAGTACCTGACCCACAAGTTGAAGTGTAGAGATTTTTGACAAGTGAGACAGTCACTCAGAGGAAACAAATCACCTATAGAAGAACCTGAGGCTGGAATTGCCACACGAGGGCATATTTAGAATTGTCCCAGAAACTAAAAGAATTCCAGATGCCCCTCTCAAAACCCAAATGAGTCAAGCTTAATTTTTTTTTTAATTATGAAAGACTGAAAAAGGGACCAGAGGGCCTAGAATATAGCTCAGGTGGCTCAGTGGCTGCCTGACTAGCATGAGGCCCTGTCTCTGACTCCTGGTAACAAAACAGTAAAAGGCACCTGAGAGCCAGTGTTGAGTAGGAGCCATAAGTCAGCCCCTCCCTGCGGGGGACTGTTTCTACCCCCGCCACTGGGACATGCACTGGCTCTGTGTGACACCCACTGGGCTACCAGGGAGAGGAGCAAGCCCTTTTAGCTCCCTTTCTTCCACCTGCCCCCTTCTGCCTTTCCCACTACCCACTGGGAAGGAGCCCTCTTTCCTCACGCTCACACACAGAAGTGCCACCGAAGCTCACTTTGCAAGAGCCAAGGCGATAGAAAAATCCTGCTCCCACTCAGGGCAGTGAGGTTGGTGTCAGCGGAAGCAGCTAATTTCCTCGGGGTAAGGCAGGCAAGGAACCCAGGCACCTGAAGGAAGGACCCATGAGACAGCCTCAGGCAAGATGCAGGGTTTCCTTCAATGTGTTCTGCCTAGAAGGTCAGAGAGAGAGTTCTGAAGTTAAAGGATGTTAGTACACGATACTTTTCCTTTGTCCTGGGAGGCTGGGTGGAGGCTGCCTCCTGGGGACATTCTGTGTGAGTAGAGTAGTTTAGTTACTATGAGTAGGCAGTAGGAAAGGCCTGATAAAAGGGCTTAGGCAAAAGAAAATAAAATAGCCCAACCAAGGTAAGAGCTAATTCAAGGAGGTAAGCCAAGTTTACAGATGCAAAGGTAAACACAAGAACAAAGGGTAAAAGGAGGGGAAAAGCTAAATCTCCGTCTCCCTCTCTCCCCTGTACTAGACCTAGACTCAAGAAAACATTAAGAATACAAGATAACCAGCTTCTTTCTGAATTCTTCTGAACTCATCTCCTCTGAAACAAGTGCCTCCACTGTTCGCTCTGCCTATGTATTTTAAGGCCAAGACAAAGATCCCTGATTGTAATTTCCACTTGGAATCCCCACATTATAAATTCCTATTATGAACTTTCATTATTTACAGTAAAATCCTGATAACTTCCTCCTTTGATGGTGCTTTATTCTTTGTCATACATCGAACCACGAAGATCGGTTCACAATGTAACATCGTAAGAGGTCCCACTGAGATCTGACATTAGTAGGAAGTAAGGCCCAAATGGGAATTTTCTTTTCTTCTCATTTTGTAATATGTTCTTGGTAAACCATATTTCCATTTAGGAAATAGAGGTCTGCACTTTCTGCGCTTTTTTACAGGGCAGCCTCATAGCCTGTGTCTCTGTCATTTTCCTGGTGGTAGGTAGCCTTGGAGAACAACATGGCTCATACAAAAATAAAGAGTTTCAGGGCCGGAGATTTAGCTCAGCAGTTCCTGAGTCTGCCTCACAAGTGCAAGGTCCCAAATTCAGTTCCTGGTACCACATACCACAGTGCCGGGCGTGGTGGCTCACACCTGTCATCCCAGCACTCGGGAGGCAGAGGCAGGAGGATTGCTGAGTTCCAGGCTTGCCTGGGCTACACAGTGAGCTCAGGGCCAGCCTGAACTACAAAGTGAGACCCTGTCTCAAAAAATAAATACATAAAAATAAAGAGTTTCACCAGCCATTTAAAGGCAATTAGCAAGGCTACTGGGCTAAATTCTGGAAGGACAGGTTTCACTGGGGCAGTCTGGCCTGCCCCCTGCTTCCACACTCATGGAAGGGAATGTTGAGCCTGCTGTGTCTCAGTTTCCTGTCCAGTTTGATCCACTGCTAGTGAAAGAGCAATTTTAGCTCTTGATGCTTACAGTTAGACTGAGAGGAATGATGGTTCTTGGGTAAATTGTTCCACAGCTTGATCCTCTTTTACTGCTAAGGACTCTTGACTCCAACTTTCTCCTGCCCTTTTCTTCCCTTCCTCCCTCCCTCCCTCTTTCCTTCCCTCCCTCCCTTCCTTTCTGTCTCTCTCTTTCTCTCCCCCATCCCCTCCCCATTCCTTTCCCTCAGAGGCATGTTCTACTGAGACGGGAGAGACCTACCTTGAGAAAGCCTTATTCCCAATTTGGAGAGGGCTGGGAACTAGGGAATATCTCCACTCCTTTCTGCCCCCTCCTCCAGGAATGCCGTTTGACCCGGGACTGACTGATTTTACTCTGAAGTCATCCCAGCCCAGAGGCTGATGTTAGTACAGCCCCTGGTCTCTGGGGGACTGCTTCTCTCTTGTTTTGATTTCCCTCCGGAGCCTATCACCAGGCTGCCACCAACAGATATCCGAACAGAGAGCTGAGAAAAGAAAAGCCTATAGCTACTATGAGCCAAAGGATAGAAGGAAAGGGGGTACAAGTACCAATAAGAGTAGCAGTCCAGTTCTGGCTCCCCTTCCTCAAGTACCATCGGCTCGCTGGTGCTGGCCCTGCATGGCTCACGCCTAGGGGATGCCTCAGGTAAAGAAACACAGCAAGCAGGATGGGCAGGGCTGTCTCCTTGCCCCTGTTGTCTCTCAGTACGGGAAAGCTCTGTGTGGAACTTGGCTTTTCTCACTTACTTGAAATGCATATGTAACAGCTAAGACTATCCCAGATTTAAAAAGAAAATCATCTAGTCTTTTTCTACAGCTATACTTAGCCTGAGTACCCCTTAAAAAATGTTTTAAAAAACCCAAAGTGATGGCCAAAGAAAAATATATAAATCACAACGTTGTATCTCTAAAGGTCTGTTCCTTAGGAAGGCACATGTACATAAAACCAGTTGAGGCCGTATAAGGAGCAGTTTAATATAGTAACTAATACAGCCGGCTCCAGCAGCCATGCTGAAGACCAAAGTAAACCATTGGCCTAACACCCTTCCCCATGTAGTCCTCGCTTTCATGGCGCAAAAGGGGTTTTCTCTTTGCCTTTCTGACTCTTACTGGTGTTATTCAGTTACAAAAGCAGAGGAAATTGGACAGAGCCAGGTTGGTAATAGTTGTTGGAAAAGACTTTTTCTGTTCCAAGCTCAGGGAAACTCCCCTCCCTTGCTTTCTCCTCCCCGTCCGCCTGCCACCTGTCAGTGCCTCCTGTTACAGCAGGGAAATCTGTGGCCCTGGGAGGAGTCAGCAAAGACTCCACCTCTCCCGTGCAGTGCTGAGCTGGGTACACCCGCCTGGGTGTCTGGGCGAAGCAGCCACAGCAGGGAATCCTGTCCTGGAACTGCAAGTCCTAGGGCCCTAAGTAGAGGAAACGGCCTGGCCGGGATTCGCAGAGTAAGCTAGTTGTTCTCTACCTTGGAGAAGTCTGCTGGGGGGCAGTGAGGAGAGTGTGTAAAGAGGCTAGTGCCTGTTCTGACCAGAGGAGGGAAGGAAAGTCAACTGGGGGAGGAGCGGCTTCCACACAGTCATCTTCTGAGCCCTTTGTCCCAGCAAGTTCGACAGCCCAAGAGTTGGCAGGAGGATAACTCTGTGTGTGCGTGTGTGTGTGTGTGTGTGTGTGTGTGTGAGACACATTGTTCTTATCTAATGCTCTTGGCAGAGCAGTCTTGTGGGAGGGGAGTAGAGCGATGTGATGATCAGCCCTTCCCTTGCCCCCTCCTTTTGTAACAAAACACTCTGTCCTCAGCCCACTGCAGGACCCTGGACAGCCCCGTCCCCAGAGGAAGGCAGAGGCCCCCTCAGGCCAGTCAACTGACCCTGGAAGAACTGACTTTTCCTGCCCTTGCAGAGTTGTCTTACATCTTACAGTTTGCTTCTTGCAATCTGACCTCTTAAACTAGTGCTCAAGAAATCAAACTCAGCAGAGCTCAAGAACTCAAGGCAAACAACAAAGACTCTAGAAACTGGGGAGATTTGCAGATGGTTTCCAGTTAGGGGAGTCACCACTAACTCAAGTCTCTTGAGCTCTGTGGGTTTGCACCCTCCTGGTTCCCCCTTCTCCTCCCTGGTCATTTTTATGATACAATTTCATTCTCATTTTTTCCCCCCTTACTTTTTCTCAGTGTCTTTCACTGCCTTCTTCTTCCTGCCTTCTACTTCCACTAAACTAAACAACTACTTCTTGTGTTCAGAATGAAACGGAGCACCATATTGTGTCTTTGCAGTCCTCCGGGCTCTGGCTGTTTTCCTCTGCTAGCCCGTTGTGCTGTTCAGTGGTGTTTCATGTCCTCTCTCCTTCTCGGCCGTGGGATGACTGCACCTCCTCATACTCAAATGAAGCTGTGACCAGGTGTGAAGCAGGTGTGAGCAAAAGTGACCCAGAAGTCAGTACATTACTGTCACTGCACTTTCTTCTCCTGCTGCTTTCTCAATGGAATTAGGAAGGCTGAGGTGCTGCTTCTAGAGCTGCCCCGGAAATTTGCTCAAATGCACAGTGGACCTTTGGTGAGTAACAAACAAGATTCTGTGGTGAGACTTGAAAGTGGTTTGTTACCACAGCAAACACACCGTGTCCTGATGGATGCACTGCCCGGCATGTGCTCCTGCCCTTGGTGACAGGGTTCGAAACACACTGGGCTCCTGAAACACGGCAGGGTCATTTCTCCTTCAGAGTCATCACACAGCCCAATCCCTCTGGCTGGAATGATCTTTCTTCTACTCATTGTTCACTTTCACTCCTCCAGAGGACACATTAAAGGAGAAATAAAAGGATTCTATAAATTGGGAGAAGGGAAAGAGTTGGGCTGTTGGGCTGGAGGGAGTTAAAGGGATGTGGCCCTGGTTTCTAACTTACTTCACTAATATTTATGGAGCACTCACTCTATGGGCCAAGACATATTTCATGTGCTGGAGCAGTGAGACAAATCAGACATTCTCTCTGGTCTAAAGGAACTCACAGGCCTGGAGAGGAGATCTCAAAACAGTAGAATGAACAGGAGAGGAAGGCTCCGGAAGTCAATGGTACTTATCAGGAATGCTGAAGAGATCAAAGAGAAGAAAGTCTTAGAAGAAGCCATTGGATTTAAACAGGAGAACATGGCTGGCGACCATGCTGGTGATCGTCAGTCTTTGGGGCAGAAGCTCAGAGGCGTTGGATGACTGAAGGGAAGGTGTAATGAACTTTAAGTAACAGCGATCCTTGTCTCTCACTGAGAATGTCAGAACATTTACAAGCACACGTTGCATCCAATCCTTGCAAAACGGAGCATTATTTTTCTCATTTATGTTAATGAAATCTAAACTGAGAGATTAAGAAACCCAAATCACACATGAAGAACAGCTGAATGAAACCCAAGAACGCAGACTCCACATCCCATCCGCCCCATCACCCTGATGCCAGATAGAGGTGCCTCACACGCACCTCACATGCTGTCACACTTGCAAGAGCTTTTGGACAACGCAGAGGACAACCGAAGACACTGTACAGGGGAGGTGACTTGTGGGAACGCTCTTCAAGACAAACACAAAAGACAAAGTTTTTCAGAGAGTTTCTTTTTTTCCATTAGAGTATAAAAGAAACAGCTACTACATCTTATTAATTTTCATGACAGGAATTTCAATGAATCCCAAAATTGCGATGAATTTTCAGATGGTCCAGGAGCAGGTACATAGAGAATCCAACATGAGGGAAATTAGGGTATTTCAAGGTCAATAGTAAAGTTAAACATTAACAAAGAAATTCATGCTTTTTTCCCACCACCTAAGCAATACTGCTTCATTTTGTTCTTAGGGTTCAAAACACCCATTTAACCAAGGAAGGACAGAAGTGATCCAAATTAGGCTGAAAAGGGGGCAGTGTGTGGGGAACACATATTTTACAAACTGGAGTGTTTATGTGTGGATATTTTACACTCTGCCTCCCATCACTATGTATCTTCGATAACTGGCAGATTTTAATATGATGTTCATTTGTAGAGAGAAGAAAGAAAGTAGAAGGAAGGAAACAGATCTATGATGAGGCGGGAATGTGCAGTCTTGGTGCAAGTTGATGGATGACCAGCCTTTCCTCAGGACTCTTTAAACACTCCAAACAATAGACAGTGTTGGCCTGACTTGTTTTACTCAGGGTGACCACACTTTGAAAGGCGCATGAAGGAAGGAGGTGGCTTCCACGTGAATGTGGTGACTTCTACTCCTAATGAAAGTAGTGACTTCTAAGTGAGATGGCCAACCAGGCATAGAAACCCAGAAAGGTTTTCTGAATTCTCAATTCATCATTTCCAAAATAACCAAAGAATAAGGAACTGTTGAGTTTGCTAAAGTCCACAGGCCTCTGGGCATTACTAAAACATTTCATTGGCTAAAGTTCTGCTTTGTGTTTCAAACTTCTTCAAGGTTGAAGCTGTGTCCTGCAGGACTCCTCTCCTCAAGGAATGACATCATAGGCTCCATGGAAACGTCTTCTCTTCCCCCTCTGATATGGGGGATCAAACTCAGGACTTTGTACTTGGCAGTCAGGCATGGCACCACTGAGCTATATTCCTGGCCCATTGCAACATCTTCTTATATAAGCAGATTGGTGCTGCATTGATTAGATAGCAGCACTGTTTCATCCTAACAATCTGACCTGGGATGTCTCTTGATCTTTGAAGGACTGTGATCTTTCACCACTGTGAAGTTTCTTTCCCATGAATCTTGTAATTGGGTGAGTCCAGCTCCTGTTCACAGCTAAAGACTCTAATCGTGGTCGTTCCTTTAGTTCAGAAAGTTCACAGATGGCTCAAGGTTGAAACATCTGACTGAAAAGAAAGCCTCAGAGTGGACCATATAAACCCAGGTTTCGGGCAGCTTGGGAGATCCTGGGAGTTTTCTTCTGTGGAAATGGATAGTAAGCTGGCTTGACTGGCCTGTGTGGGTTCTTTATGGAAGGTGGACACTGAATGCTGGTTTTGAGGCTGGACTTCTCTGCTTTTGTTTTGGTACCACCTTCCTGACATTGAGGCTGAGCTGCCTCTGGGATTTTGGTTCCTTGCTGAGGTTTTTGACTGTTTTCAAACCAGTGCTGGTCTTCATCGGGAGGAAAGCTTTGATCTGACTCAACCAGCTGGCCTGTTGTCCCTGCTGGATGAGTGATTTCCTGGTGAAAAGTTTGGACTAAGCGGTGCAGCTCGAGGTGTGTGTGCCATGGAGACTCAGCAACCTGAAGACAGCTTCCATCGGCTTCTTCCAGCACCCTCCCTTCCTCTGGAGCCGCCTCTTCCAGGGACAGCGAGCTCCTCCTCTCCTTGTTGATCCAAACAGCACTGATCATGGATTTGGCAGGAGTAGGTGTGTTCCCTCCTGAGAAGAAAAGGTACAAGAGCATCATCAGTGAGAGCTTAGTGTGCAGGTATCCTTTAGGGTGGGGCCTAAAGTACGGAGGCCTGTGAGGAACCAGGTGCACAGCAGGAGGTGAGCAGTGCATGGCTTATCTGCATTCAGAACCTCTCCTCATGCTTCCCATTGGTCAGATCAGTGGTTGGAGTTCAAATCTTACTGTGAACTGAGCATGTGAAGATCCAACACATGGGATCCTTTGAATCACCTGTCACCCAAGGAAAAACTGTCATCCCCAAAACTGGTCCCCGGGCCAACCATCAGTGACTATTGCTTTAGGGGGAGCACTTTCAAGCCAAAGAAAGGCCACACCTGGAATGCCACCAGTCCAGACACTGAGAATATCGTACAAGTGCAGACAAACATGGAAACACACATGATCCCACTGACACATTCTCACTCTCCCTCCAACATGTACACACTCACACACAAGGACTCATTCATTCAACACACATTCACTGAGTACTTCATATGTGGCAGGTCTCACAATAGAGCAGTGAACATTGAGACAAAACCCACCCCTTCATGCATGTGTCCTGGTAGAATAGAAAGACAATAAGCAAATTATATTCATATGTATGAATTCATATGCACATATGTAGCCAATGCCATGGGGAAACTCAAGTCTAACTCACGTGAAGAACTGAAGGCATGGTGTGGACTCTGGGAAAGCCTGAGAACCAGCATGTGAGAACAGAAGAGTGAGGTGCAAATATACACACACTGGTGTAACTTGGATTTGGAACATTCCCTAAAGCTCCATGTGCTCGTGGCTTAGATGCCAGACTTGGCATTTAATTGAGGCATGCCCCTGGAAGAGCACGTGGATGCCAGTCTGCCCCTTTCTTCCCCAGCATCTTGTGGCGAGCAGCCTCCTTTGTTATGCTTCTCTGCCACAGTATATGGTACCATGCTGCTGACGGCCCCAAAGGCATATGGTCAAACAACCATGGAATGAAACCTCTGAAATTATGAGCCCAAGTAATCCTCTCCTCTTTTTAAGTTGACTTTCTCAGGGATCTTGTCACAGCAACAGAAAGCTGATTAGCACACTCACATAGGTACATGTTCATATATACTTGCCAGGGGGAAAGATTATTTTCCCTGCATCCTGAGCTTCTGACAATGAGTTTGCCAACAAGCCAGAGCATGGAGTAGCTATTTTAAAGCAGCTCCATGGAGAGAACTCTCCTTTTGAACTCTTAGTGGCAGTAAGTTGCAAGAAGGAATGGAGGCAGGTCGATACCAGACTGCGGTCTCTCTGGGATGTCACTTAGCTTTGCTTAAGTGTTGCAGCACCAGTTACCATGGAAGCTGAGTAGAAGACAAAGTGCACAGCCGCAAGAAGGAGATGGTGCTAGCAGAACAAAGCCAGAAGGACTCTCTTGCATCTCAGCTTCCTGAACACAAAAGAAACAGACGAGCAGAGGCAGCCATCCTTGCAAACAGCTCCAGTCCAGGAAACAGAATTCCAGTGGGAAGAGTGAAGCCTTGTTCCTGCTTTGCAACTAAAATTATATTCTTAGTGTGAAAAGCACGAACCCTTTCCAGAAACTGGAAATACTACACACTTATCTGAGGACAGCAAGGGGGGGGGTGTGACAGGAGAACCCAGGAACTCGTACCCCAGGCCATCAGGATTGCAGCAGGGGAGGCCCCAGTCAGTCCTGCCTATGGTCTACAGCGAGTGAGGAGGAGAGTGAACTGGGAGCCATTCAGGAACTTGCTGTCACGGTTCCCTCCACACCATAAAGATACTTCCTGCTCTCCACTGTCCACGTAAGAAAATGAAGTTCATGGAAAAGCACATTGTTAATGATTTGTATTTCTATTTCCAGGTGCCCTCCCCCCCGGCCTCATGAGCTCATAATGGGGCTCTTGAGATGTGATTGGGTCACAGGGGTGTGATACTCAGTAGCAGATGAGTCCGCTGATGAGTTTATAGCCGACTTATGTTGGAAGAGGAAGGCTGGTCAGGTCACTGGAGGCGTGGCCTGAAGGGTCTATCTTCCTTCTGCCTCCTTTGATCTCTCTGCTGTCTGCGTGCCATGCCATGAGCAACTCTCCTCTGCGATGCCCTTCTGCCATGCTGCCCTGCCTTGTAGCCAGCTGACTATGGACTGAGATCTCTACAAACTGTGAGCCAGAATAATCTTTTCCTTCTTAGAACTGTGGGTGTTGGGTACTGTGTCTTGGCAATGAGCAAGTAACTAAGACACACAGGGAAATTCCACAGAGTGTTTTCTCTTTAAATCTGTTTTGTTTTGGTCAGTAGGGGACTGGGGCTCTGCTCCAAGATGTGTACACAAGCACTCCGCTTTAGACACTGCTACCTGTCACAATTACATAAAGAATGCAGAATTGCAAACTACTGGCGGCATCGATTCTAAAAGTCCCAGACCTAGCTTGAGAGTCAAAGTTCTTCCTGAGAAAGGGCTGCCCGAGCCCTCCTTGCATCAACTTGCCATAACGAATCACTCAAGTGCCAGGTACAGAGGAAAAGGCCAACCAGGGCAGTCAGGCCCCGGGACGGTGAATCCCATAGGACATAGTGAGTTTGAGATGTCTTAGGGTCATGACCGGGAAGCAGGTGGACTTGTGAGTCTGATTTGTGGCGTGTTATATATGACAGCTGGATTTGATAGGGTTTAATTTTATAAATATTTTCTGAATGAATCCCCTTGACTGTGTGATGGGTCTTTAGGAACCTTTCAGTCGATGCCCTGCAGAGGTGGCAGCTAACTGGTCTTCTGATTCAGTTCAGATGGATCCCACCGATAGGCAACACCCCCAGCAACGAAAGGCGGGCTGTTTTAGCTCAGAGGTATCCCTTGTGGAGACAGACTTCCTTTCAGGGGCCTTTGGAAGCCCTACTTTTGAAAAGCACTTTCTGTCAGAGGCAGTGAGGTCTCTCTGGCCCCTGAGTCCTTCTCAGAACAGCCTGCCAAAGAGAGACCACTCCTCTTGCTCACTGCACTGTAGAAATAACATGGGAACTTGCAGTGCATGGTTTTGACCTTGTGAGAGTCTTTCCGGGAGTCGACAGCGGTTTACTTCCGAGCCTCATGCTCTTACTTTCCAGCTGGAATTACATCTGAGCTCCTGTGAGGAGAGAAGGCTTCCTTGTGGCCAGAGCTCCAGCTGTTGTCTGGCTCCAGAGGAGCTGGGGTGCCCCGCAGGTCCCGGACTCCTGCACTCGCCCTGGTCCAGCCAATTCCCGGGATGTCAGGATTACCAGCCTTCTTTCTCCAGGGTCAGCCAGCTGAAGGGGCCTCTGTTAGACCCAGCCAAGAAGCAGAGCTCCCACTGCCCCTCCTAGCCTAGAAGAGGGCCAAGCCCAACTCCCCAGGCTGACCAGTTTAGCAAGATCAGAACCAGGAACACAGGCGCGGGGGCCAGGAACAGCTCCGCTGGCCAGATGCCTGCCTGGGCCTCTGGGCGCCCTTGGCCGCGGGACAGACTGAGCAGAGCTGCCCTGATTTGCCTCCCGCTCCAGTTCTGACCCAGCCAACAGAAACTCTGGGAGGCTGGAGGGCAGGGCCGCCTCCCAGAGCTCGGCCACCCACCTCCCCCGGCCAGCCCTACCTTTCGGGAGCACCACGAGGTGCGCCTGTGTCCTCTGCTGCCGCCTCAGGCCTTCGTACTGGGCTCGAAGGTACTGGATGCTGACGTGAGGCCCTTGCCCTGGGGCCTGAGTCCCGGCACCCTCGGCCATGGAGCGGGACCCCGGCTGCCAGAAGTGGGGCAGGGCAGGGCACGGGCAGGCCAACTCCTTCATCCGGGTCCGGAAGAAAAGCAAACACTGAGGGGAGGCGCGGGGAAAGGAGGAGGAGAGAGGGGGAGACAAGAGCCCGCGGGGGAGCTGCTGGGCCAAAGAAGGTGGAAAGGGGAGCGGGAGGAGAGGAGCGGAGGGGTGCGGAGGAGGGAGAGACACAAGGGGGAGGAAAAGGCAGAGAAGGGGAGAGGCTGAGAGGAGGAGAGGGGAGGAAATCAAAGGAAGGGTCAGAACTAGGAGCAAGATTTGGGGCACGGGAAAGAAAGGAGTGGCCGAGGAGAAAGAAAGAAGGAGGTGGTGATGGGGAGATCAGCGGGATCTGGGGAGAGGGGGGCAGCAGCTGGAGCCTGGGAAAGGGGAGGTTCCGCGGAGAGGGAAGGAGCGCGAGGCATGGAGAAAGACGAGCCGGCTTCCGGGCTCTGCTGAGAGTCTAGGGAGGCGCCTTACTTCAGGCCCTTCATTTCTTGCTCCTCAGGTTCTGAATGCAATTCCGGGAGCTGTGGCGCAGTCGCCCATCTTCCGGCAGAGCCGGGGCACAGAGCGAAGACCCTCGGTTCCGCTCGGTGCGCACACGGTGGACTGGAGCACGGCGGTCGTCAGGACCTGCGGGTGGTCCCGCAGCTGTCAGGGGCACGTGCAGCAGGATGTGCATGCCCCGGCCGGCCGGGCACCGAGGAGACTGGCAGCCAAGATTGCTCTCAGCCCAGCACAGCCCCTAGGCAGAGCCCAGCCCCGGAGCCTGCCGTGGGGAAGGAGCCCAGCAGCTCTGGCCTTCAGCCAGCCCCACCTCTGGCATTCGACGCAGCCTCTGTGCTCTCCGCATTTTCCAGTGGAGCAGTAAGTTCTCAACCACAGCTTCCAGGCTCTGCTCGCCGCCACCACCTGGTCTACAGCCTCTTCCAATGCCAGACCCCTCCGGGGTCTTCGCCGGCTGTGACCTGTTCTTACCCCACTTGGCGGTCAAACCTTATCTTGTCCTAACACGACAGTTTCAGTCGCTGGTTACTCAGTACACCTGCCTTTTACAGGCAACAGATAAGTGGACGGTGGAAGGTAAATCTTTGTTGAGCAGAATAATAGAACTGCATGAACCGGGTGGATTAAGCAATAGCCTCTTCCTCACAGTTCTGAAGTCTAGAAGTTCAAGGTCAAAGTATGCTCAGGATTAGATTCTTCTAGGGGCAGAGCGGGAAAATCCTTTTGTGCTTCTCACCCATCTTCTAGTGTTGCGCTGGCAGTCCGTTTCTTGTCTTATTAAAGAATCACGGATCTCTGCCTTTAGCATCACATGATGCTCCCCTGCGTGCCTCTGTGTCCAGTGTTTCCTCTTTATAAGGATAACAGTTGTTGGATGAGGGCCCAACCGAATGACCTTGTCTCCATTTAATTAAGTAAACCTGCAAGGAACCTATTTCCAAATAAGATCACACCGCAAAGCTCCCAGGTTAGGACTTCAATATGTGAGTTTTGAAAGGATAAAATTTAACCTGTGCCAGGCAGGGGGATGATAGTTCCATTCAGAGAGGCACAAAAGAGGAGCAAACTGGGATGTCACATTTGTGGTACGTTATAGCTCCTGGAGGAGGGAACGAATGGCCTAGGCTAGGTGGGTTTTCTTTTCTCCCTCCCTCTCTGCCTCCCTCTTCCCTCCTTCCTTCCTTCCTTCCTTCCTTCCTTCCTTCCTTCCTTCCTTCCTTCCTTCCTTCCTTCCTTCCTTCCTTC
>PVIC010007676.1:0-50290 GCA_004025085.1 Thryonomys swinderianus | reverse complement strand
GCAAATTCAGCAATCCTCCTGTCTCTGCCTCCCAAGTGCTGGGATTACAGGCGTGAGCCACCACGCCCAGCACTGTGGTATGTGGCATTGATGGTTGGTGGGCGTGAGTCTCCATGCCCAGCATTGTACGTGGTTACTGGGGATCGAACTCAGGGCCTTGTGCTTGCGAGGCAGGCTCCGGAACCACTGAGCTAATCCTCCGGCCCGGCCAGATGATTCTTGTTGCAGATGGCTTTTGTGTGCTGGGGCTATCTCCCTGGCTTCACCCAGCAGAGGAGAGCAGTGCTCCTTTCCCCAGCTGTTGCTGCCAAAAGTGTCTCCAGGCGCATCGGCACCCTCTGTAGGCCCAGACCTCTTGGTCACACGAACCCAAATCTGACACTGGCTCTTGCCTCCCACTGTATTTTGAATGACAGCTTTCCGGGGCCAGGGAGAAGTGGGGAAGGCCCATTGGTCTCCTGGAGGGTCCTGGTGTAAGACTGCTTTGTTCTAGAAACGTTGCTTCCTCTCAGGGCTGGTCTTAGGTTTGGATGAGGAGGAAAGAGGAAAGCAAGATGGAGTAGGAATGAAGTTGAAAAAGGATGAGGCAGGAGTCCCTTGCCCCTAGCACCTGCCTCCCCAGAGGCCTGCACTGCAGTGCTGTCTGGTCCCTGCCAGCCCAGCATGAAGAGAGGGTTGAGCTGGAAGCTGGGGCCCAGTGGGCCCGGCCGTAGGCAGGAAGCAGCTCCCTCGGGCATCTGCACAGCAGCCAGAGCCGTGGCCTGTGTCTGGAGCTGGGTGAGGGACCCTGGCTGTGTTCCTGCAATTCCTGGTGGTGTAGCATGGTGGGGAGCACTCAGGCCTCAGCCTTGGGGAGAGGCTGGCGGGCGCCTGGCTCCACATCTGAGGAGGTCTTGGGTAAACCTCTTTTTCACTGAGCCTTGGTCTCCTTAGCCTGTAGACAACAGCAGTGCCTTCCCCATGGGATGCTGCGTGAGGACTCAGTGGCCTGGCCGTGCCTGCCCGCTGCTGCACTTGGGGTCTGGGAGCTGGCTGGTCCCTCACTCCTCTGCCCTCACCCTCTCTCCGCAGGCATATGCTGACTACATGGGATTCGTCCTCACCCTCAATGAAAGCGTGAAGGGGAAGAAGCTAAGCATGGAGTGCACGGTCTCTGAGGTGGGTACAGGCGGATGGCTGCAGCGTGTTGCCATGGGGAAGGCAGGCTGCCCATGCACACACGTAGTTTGTCTTTGCTGTCACAGCTCTCCTGTTGGTTTGTTTGTTGGTTTGTTTGTTTTATTTTTGGAGACAGGGTCTCACTTTGTAGTTCAGGCTGCGCTGAGCTCACCATGTAGCCCAGGCAAGCCTCAAACTCACAGCAATCCTCCTGCCTCTGCCTCCCGAGTGCTGGGATTATAGGTGTGAGCCACTGTGCCTGGCGCAGCTCTCCTGTTTTAAATCTCTGAGTAGACAGATGTGTACAGCGAGGATCAAGATAAACACAGCAGTCTAGTAACCTGCATTTCTGCTAACTAGGGTTTTGTTTGCAGTGCTGGAGATTGAACACAGGGCCTTGGGCATGTAAACTCTTGATCACTGAGCTACATCCCAGCCCTCATTGATGATTTTATGTAAGTTTTTTTTTTTTTTTTTTGAGACAGGGTCTCGCTTTGTAGTTCAGGCTGGCCCTGAGCTCACTATGGTGCCCAGGCAAGGTGCCGCGAACTCAGCAATCCTCCTGTCTCTGCCTCCCGAGTGTTGGGATGACAGGCGTGAGCCACCACGCCCGGCCCTGTGGTATGTGGTATTGATTGCTGGTGGGTGTGAGTCACCATGCCCAGCATTCTATGTGGTTACCGGGCTCGAACTCAGGACCTTGCGCTTGCAAGGCAGGCGCCGGAACCACTGAGCTAAATCTCCAGCCCTTATGTAAGTTTTGAAATTAAAAAAGATAACATCCAGGTGTGGTGGTGCACAGCTGCAATGTCAGCAGTCTGGGAGGTGGAGGTGGGAGGTTTCAAAGTTCAAGCTTAGCTTGGGAAACTTACTGACTTATTGAGACACTGTCTCCAAACAAAGGCTGGGGGTGTAGCTCAGTGTGAAGACCCAGTGTTCACTTCCCAGTACCACAAAAGCCAAACCAAGCCAAACCAAAGGAGTAACCACGTTCTTGGAGAGATCACCAGTGAAATGTGAACACAAACGCTGACCTCAGTTTCCCCTCCTGCCTAATTGCTGGCCAGCCTCGGGCCCAGCACGCATCTCAGGACGTTGTGAGCTCTTCCACTGTGGTGTAAATGGTTGCCACACCAGCCTCCTCTGTAGCTATTGCCCTGAAGGCTTTTGTGTGCATGGCTGTGGCCTTCTTTCCTGAGGGTTCTGCCACAGTGACAGTGTGAGTCAGGGCCCTAGTTTTTCTCCACCTTTGGTTCACACTGCTTGTGTGTGCTTTGGGGTCCTTTGATCTAGGCTTATTTGTATAGGAAGGCCCGGGTCTGGGGCAGGCAGTGGGGCCATTGGAGGCTGTGTTCTTGCAGGGTCTTTGCTGTCACAGTGCCATCTCTCAGGACTAGGTCCCAGTGACCTCCTCAGGTCATGGCCTAGTTGGCCCAGAACCCCTTTGAGCCTCTTATCTGAGACAGCAGGGCCCAAGCAGTCTCCCTGTGCCCAGGCTCCCCAGGCTCTAGCCACAGCCACAGGTTGCTTGCCCTGACCCAATTTCTCCCATGCCTCCCAAGGCTAGCACAGGCCTGTCCCCCTCTGTTGTACTGCTGGTATACCTGCCCTTCTCGGCCCAGCCAGCTGCTGGTGGTCTGGGCCTGTTCTATCCGCTGTACTGGGGCTGGGCAGCTTCTTGGGCCATGGCTCTGGGCATAGGCTTGGCAAAGGAAAGGGCTCTCCTAGGGTCTGTGCCCAGCTGTTCTGCGGGCCAGGATGTCATGGGAGAATTAATTAAAGGGGAATGGTGTAATGACTCAAGCAAATGGGTTCCCTGATGTGTTGCTTCCCAAAAGAGCTGTCACTTTGCCAGGGTGACAGTACGTCTCCGTGTGGAGTTCTGGAGTCAGGCTGAGGGTGTCGCTGGCATGCCGCTTAGGAGCTGAGTCACCTTGTCCTTAGTCCATGTCCCATCTGTCCAGTGGGCACGGGTACACGTAGGGCCTGTGGTGAGGAGCTATGGAGGCCCCACAAGGGGAGATCGCCTGTGCCCGCACACCTCAGGTGGTATTGGTGGCCCTCAGTTCTCACCTTCAGCTGCGGCTGGAAGTCTTCATCCAGCATGGGCACGGGGGCTGCTCCTCACTCACATCAGAGGTGACTGATTGGCCTCCAGATACCTTTTCTTGCTGCCCATGGCCGTTGGTGTGGCGGTGGCCACACAGAGCCGTCTGCCCATGTCCTCCCCCGGCACTGCAGCTTCAAGAGCAGAACGGCCTCGGTCCGTAGCGCCCCTCCCGCAGAGCAGAGGATGAGCGAGCACAGGGCTGGTTGTCTACACTGCCAGTAGAAGCTGTCTGTCTTTGATTGTGCCTGCCCTACGTTCACGAACTAGCATTGATTTTTGAAAAATACAGGTGATAGTAGATGGGAAGTGCTTTTTTGTGGCTAGTAGTATTTTAGGGAAGATTTCCCTCATCTATGAAATCCAGAAAGGAAGCGTCAGAGTCAGTGGAGTAGGAAGCTTACATCTCCCTCTGTGGTCCAAGGATTCTGGCCAGTCTGTCCCTGCTGTCCTCTTCTTAGCAGGCCAGACAAAGGGGCAGCCCAAGGAGCTGAGCCCTAACTACTCCTGGCTAGCCAGCCAAGCAGCAGCTGGGGCCTGGCCCTTGCTGGCCTCCAGCCCCCTTCTTTCTCCTCTCAGTGCCTGTGGGGCCCGGTGCTTCAGTGCTTCCCCTGCAGCCGTAGCCCCCGTGGCCGCAGGAGGTCAGGACTGCCGAGCAGATCCTGGAGACCTGCACCTCTAGAGCCAGGCTGTGGCAGTACCTGCAGTCCGTTTCAGAAAGACAGCTTTCTGTCTGCACCCTCTGCCCTCAGGCTAGTGCTACAGGGAGGTACATCCCTGGAGGTGATGTCTCCGCTCCTGCACCCCACGCAGGTGAGGGCCGGCCACAGCAGCCACAGGTCAGCCTCAGCATGTGCAGTGCCAGGGGCTCTGTGTACGATGTGAGCTGTACAGCCGGACCCACGGCCCACCCCAGCACAGCATGGCACTCTGTGGGCTCTACACTGCGCTGGCAGCCTGCACTCTGCCTTGCTAGCCCAGCACAGCTTTACCCGTGGGCGTCGCCATGCCACTTCACCAGGAGCACCCTGACCCTGAGTTACCGTGTCAGCTGGTTTGTGTTTTTAACGTCTAATTTTGAGACATGGTCTTGGTCAGGTGCCCAGGTTGGGCAGTCCTCCCCGCATTCTAGAGTGCTAGGATGACCCCAGGTGTACACCACCACGCCTGGCCACGATTTCTTCTTAAACCTTTTTTTCCTGTAATCGCAGGCAAGACCTGCAGCCTGCAGGGAGGGACCCACTGCCCAGGGCCGCCTGACTCTGAATCGCCTCTGCAGCATTTTCCTGCGGCCCTCCATGCTGGCCTGTTTCCCCAGAGAGCACCTGAGCTCTGTGGCTGGATGTGCCACCCACTGCCCTTGCAGTCACATTTTCTATCCCGATGCCTCTTGTGCTGGGCCACCAGTCTCAGTGCCTGTGGGAAAGGCGCAGAGTGCTGGGCTCCCCCCACCCCAGCACTTCCATAGGTTGATGGCAACGGTCTCTCCTGTGCGGCTGTCTGGTGGCCACATGGCGGGATGTGTGACACCCAGATGTGTGACAGTGAGGAGTCCTCTAAATTAGTGGCTGTGCCTTGGGCCCCCAAGTCAGTGCTCACGTGTGGGATTCCATGATGGGATCGAGCGAGGCATGTGCTGCTGTGGAGCAAGGCTGTGAGCCAGTGCAAAGCGTGCTTAGGCTCTGTGCCGCAGAAATGCAGTGCACCGTCCTCACGTTGGCTGTGAAGAAAGGGAGCCTTTGGAGTTCATGGCCACTTTTCTCCCTCCAAGTCCTGGCTGTGGGCACCACTGTGCGCTTTCCTGCCTGAGACACGTACTTGTCCCTAGACCTAAAGGAGGAGCAGTTTGGGCTCCTGGTTTCAGCAGAAACCAGTCCATGGTTGGCGCAGACAGCACAATGGGAGGGCATGGCAGAGGACAGCTGCTCGTGCCATGGCTGCAGAGACAGGGCACCCTTCTAGGTCACCCTGTCCACCTGCCTCTGAGCCAGGCCCTACCTCCCGACAGCACTCCCGCTGTCACTCATTCTCCCACCTCTCCAATTTTGGGGACATTTTAGATCTAAGCCACAACACTTTGCCAAGCCATGTAAAACATTGTGTATGCATATAAAACAGCAGGTGGTGCTGGCACGCACCTATAATTCTAGCTACTCAGGAGGCTGAGGTGGGAGGCTTGCAAGTTTAAGCCTAGCCTAGGCAGTTTAGCAAAACCCTGTTTCAAAATTTAAAAAAAAAAATTCACATATTGAACTGAGACCGTAACTCAGTGCTCTCGGGTTCCATCTTCATCCCCGCCATGAAGAGCCAGAACCAGAGGCGTGAAGCTGTGGGTAGCGTGAGTCAGGTGCGGGGAGTGGTGCTCTTCTGCAGTCCTAGCATTTGGAGGCTGACTGGGGAAGATTGGGAGTTCAGCAAGCTTAGTACTGGCCTGAACTGCATGGCAAGACCTTGTCTCAAAAACAAAAAGTAGGTAAGTGGATGGTGTATTTCCAGGAGGCAGGCTGCCAGGTTGTTTCTTTTTTTTTTTTTTTGAGACAGGGTCTCGCTTTGTAGTTCAGGCTGGCCCTGAGCCCACTATGGTGCCCAGGCAAGTCGCCACGAACTCAGCAATCCTCCTGTCTCTGCCTCCAGAGTGCTGGGATTACAGGCATGAGCCTCCATGTCCGGCATTGTGGTATGCGGTGTTGATTGTTGGTGGGCGTGTCTCCACGCCCAGCATTATATGTGGTTACTGGGGATGGAACTCAGGACCTTGCGCTTGCGAGGCAGGCGCCGGAACCACTGAGCTAACCCTCCGGCCCTGCCAGGTTGTTTCTTGCTCTCACATTTTTGTATTCTTTTTTTTTTTCTTGCGGTGCCAGGGATTGAATTCAGGACTTGGTGCTTGTGAGGGAGGCACTGGAACCACTGAGCTAAATCTCTGGCCTTGTATTCTGTACTCTTGTGTGTTAGGCTAAGGGCCTGAATAGCCTGTGTCTTAACAGGGGTCAGGCTGGAGGTTGTGCTTGCTCTGAGCCCCTCCTGGGTCAGTTGGCTCTAGGGATAGTGCCACAGCCCCTGCCTGACCCTGTTGGCCTGGCACTCCTTCCTTGGACAGCTCTCCTGGTCCCCTGAGCTCCTTCATATTCGGGACCGGGGCCCAGGGACAGAGGAGCCCCAAGAACACAGGGCACTAGCTGGCATGGCTGCAGTCACCACCCAACAGCAGCTGAGCTCTCTGCAGCTGCCAGCTGGGCCCCTACTCACTGGCTAGGGCCTCTCACCCCACAGGCCATTGAGAAGCTGGTCACTCTCCTCAACACCCTGGACAGGTGGATCGATGAGACCCCTCCGGTGGACCAGCCCTCACGCTTTGGGAACAAGGCCTTCAGGACCTGGTATGCCAGGCTTTACGAGGTGAGGCTGCTGTGGCCGGGCTGGTGTGAAGGGTGGAACATGACAGGTTAGCAGTGCCGTCCCGTTTACCCAGGTGTCTGCAGGCTCACCTCTGTCCCAGCCGTCTTCCGGGAACTGCCATGATGACACAGCCCTTTGCGTGAGGCCTTTCTTTTCTGAGTCACTCTCACTCTGTAGTTCAGGCTGGCCTTGAGCTTATGGCAGTCCTCTTGCTTCAGCCCCCCCCCTGGATTACAGGCATGGGCCATCATGCCTGGCTGCATGAGGTATTTGTTGATTGATTGATTGGTAGTGCTGGGCATAGAACCCAGGCCTCTTGCAGGCTTAAAAAGTGCTCTCTACCACTGAATGATGCCGCCAGCCACAAAGCTGCTTATTAAGTCATGTGTTAGCAGCAGATGGGCCTGTCTGCAAGGCTCAGTGAAAGACACCTGTGTAGCCACACTGGCGTGCTGTGCGGCAGTGAAAAAAAACAAGGAAGCTGTCTAGGGCCCTTGGAGGAAGGGAGTCGGTGATTCACTGATACATCCAGGAAGCTGTACATAGTGTGCCGCCTTGTGGCGAGAAAGGAGAAGTAGGGATCTCCAGTTTAGCTGTGTGGAGGTGTTACCAAGCAGTTCGTTCAGAAATGGCTCCCGATCAAAAGTATTCCTGGACTTTCCTTCTTTGAATAAAGAATTGGACGAGATAAGCCAAAAACAGTGTCAAAAGTTTATTCAAAAGTGAGCAGTTGGGTATGGGAGAAATCAGCTCTGCAGACGGGACTTGTGCAGAACAAGAAAAAAAGAAAAGTACAGGCTGATCAGAGAAATGTCTATTGTGGGAAGTCATGATAATGAGCTCTTCATGGCCTCTGGTCCTACATACAGGATCCTAAGAGTTATCTGGTCTGTCCATGGTCTCATAACTGACAGGTCCCGCTCATTTCCCCAGCTGGCTCTGCTATGCCCCAACTCCTACATTAGAAGGGAGGGTGGGGTGGGGCAGGACTTCTGCACCCTTTCAGTGTGTTCTTGTTTTTAATCATTGAAGGTGTTACCTGGGCAGAGCAAACAATGCAGGCTTTCCCCTGGGCCCCGGAGTGGGAGAGAAGTCCATGCATGGGTTGTGTGGTCTGGGAGTGCAGGTAGCCACCAGCTGTTTAGGAGATTCCTGTGCCAGGTCCATGGCTGAGCAGAAGGTGGCCCTGGGATGCAGAGGGTGCTATCCTAGGAGGATGCTATGAAGACATGCTGTGTCGGAGGCTGATTTCAACTGCCTACAAAGGACTAAAAAGAAAAAGACAATAGAGACTTGAGTAATATCAGAGTATATTGGGGGATGGGAGGTCAGTGCCTCCAGGTGGGCAAAGACCAAGACTTACTTATTGGGTCCACACAATAATGGAAGCAGTGCGGATGACTTAGAGGGAAGCAGCAGTCTTGTGTTTGATCTTAGGATGATGCAACTCTCGTGATGATCAGGACGGAAAGGAGAGCATTCCTAGACAGTAGGTGGGATGATAAGGGGTTGGTCCTTCTCCACATGAGACCTTTCTCTGGCTGGCACTGCTATTTAGTTCTCAAGGAACTGGAGGGTACTGGACAGGATCACAAACCATTGAGGCTTCAGCTGTGACCAGAGGCAAAATGGAGTTGTTTTTTCCTGCTGTAGCCAGATCTCAGGGAAGGCAACCTTGGGCTTTAGACAGCTATAGTCGTACTTTAATTATGGAATGATTTTTCTCAAAATTCTTGTAGAAATGCTCTTGACAGGCCGGAGATTTAGCTCAGTGGTTCCGGCGCCTGCCTCGCAAGCGCAAGGTCCTGAGTTCAATCCCCGGTAACCACATACAGTGCTGGGCATGGTGGCTCACGCCTGTAATCCCAGCATTCAAGATGCAGAGACAGGAGGATTCCTGAGTTCAGGGCTTGCCTTGGCTATATAGTGAGCTCAGGGCCAGCCTGAACTACAGAGTGAGACCCTGTCTCAAAAAAAAAAAAAAAAAATGCTCTTGACAGTGCTCGAGTGTTTAGAGAAGACTTGGCATTAAGGTTTAACTTAGAAGAAAGCTGCTATGTCCTAGTTTTATAGTTCAACGTATATGTACATGTTTTGACCATTACCCATGTTCCTCTGTGGTAGGGCCCTCTCGGTTGGTATCTCCTGATTTCTCTCCTATGCATTGATCTTTTGGGCTGATTTTGAACTTCATGTTGATGCCTGGCTTTTTTTGTTTGTTGAATCTGTGAGATTCATGTTTATAGCAGTAATTCTTTTCCTTTGTCATACAGTATTCTATTGTAGCACAGTGTATTAATTTCTCTATTGATAGACTTTTCATTTTGGCTCCTGTAAAGAATGCCACTGGGCTGGACACTGTGGTATACACCTGTGATCCCAGTGACTTGAGAGGCTGAGCCAAGAGGATCACAGTCAGGGCCGAGTGGACAACTTACTAAGACCCTGTCTGACAGTAAAAAAAAAAAAAGGACTGGGTGTGGGGACCATACTCATTTGGTAGAGAATTTGAATAGTTTAATGCTCAGAACCCCCTGCCAAAGTAAAAGCCCTGTGTGGATTTATGGTACAGGGTCTCGTTTTCGGGGGGGTAGACAGGGATGGAGATGTTAGTCCTGACTCCTAGTGCTAACAGGGGCAACAGGTGCTGAGCGCCCCAGAGTGGTCTTCCTGCTAGACACTATGCTCCCCTGCCCTTTGAGACACTGCCTAATCTGCCGCCACCTCCTGTGTCTCTCGTGTTATCAGGAAGCAGAAAACTTGGTGGCCACAGTGGTTCCCACCCATCTGGCAGCAGCTGTACCCGAAGTGGCTGTTTACCTGAAGGAGTCTGTGGGCAACTCTACACGCATTGACTATGGCACAGGTACTGCAGCTTGCAGGCAGGCTGTGTACTTGCCTTGTCCCTCTGCTTTCATTCTGGGCCTGCTTTTCTCTTGCTCCAGCCAAGCAAGAGTTTGCCACCCTGTGGCCTTTGAGGCTGGCAGGGTGCCTGTGCTGGAAGGGTGTGGGTGGCTGATGCTGAGACTCTCGGGGAAGGCTCATGCTGTGTGTGTGTGTGGTGTCTGCGCAGGGCTGACTGCTGTGTTCTTACAAAGACTGTCTCTGCATCTCGTTGGCACTTGAGTAGTCATTTCTTTTTTGGTACTGGGGATTGAACTCGGGGCCTTGTGCTTCCCATGCAAATGCTGTGCCATTGAGCTCAATCCCCAGCCCTGAGGAATTATTTCTATAGCTTGAGACAGCCACTCCTGCCAGCTTTATGGATTGAGAGCGCTGCTTTGGTGGTTTCTCTCTCTCCTCGATCCCTGTGGTCTTCTAGCCCTCTGCTGAGGGCTGCTCTGTTTTGTCATTTGTTTGGGTCAGGCTGACTGGAACTTTAAAAACATTTTTTATTGTTATTATTATTATTCTATTATTATTTATTTTTGAGACAAGGTCTTGCTTTGTAGTTCAGCCTGGCCCTGAGCTCACTATGCAGCCCAGGCAAGCCTTGAACTCAGCAATCCTCCTGCCTCTGCCTGCTGAATGCTGGGATGACAGGAGTGAGCCATCACTCCTGGGACTGCAGTATGTGGTATGTGGTATGTGGTGCTGGGGATGGAACTTGGGACCTTGCACTTGCCAGACAGATGCCAGCAAATCCCTGGCTAAATCCTCGGCCCTGGATCATTTTTTATTTTTTTATTTTATGTTTTTGAGGCAGGTCCCAATATGTAGTTCTGGCTGGCCTTGAACCCTTTGTACAGCGTGGGCTGGCCTCAGAATTACATGTGTGCAGGCCCAGAGGGTTAGCTCAGTGGTTCCGGCGCCGGCCTCGCAAGCGCAAGGACCTGAGTTCGATCCCCGGTAACCACATATAATGCTGGGCGTGGAGACATGCCCACCAACAATCAATACCGCATACCACAATGCCGGACGTAGTGGCTCACGCCTGTCATCCCAGCACTCGGGAGGCAGAGACAGGAGGATTGCTGAGTTCACGGCAGCTTGCCTGGGCACCATAGTGAGCTCAGGGCCAGCCTGAACTACAAAAGCGAGACCCTGTCTCAAAAAGCAAAAAAAAAAAAAAGAATTACATGTGTGCACCGCTACACCCAGCTGACTGACTGGACTTTGAGGAAAGGGCAGCTGAAAAGCAGGTTCCCCTAGGGTGGCCTGGAGCCCTGCTTGGTGAGGACCCTGCTCTACTGAATGAAAGAGCGGCTGCTCTGTCTGCTTCCTGCTGCAGCGTCCCAGGGACCTTGCCCTTTCCTTGGGGCTCAGGTCCCAGAGGAACCTGCAGAGCTGCTGTCTAGTGTCCCTGCCAGGACTTGTCAGTTCCTGTCTCCACAGTGCCTGGCAGGGCCAGTGACCACGCACAGCACGGGTAGCTGAGCTTTTGCACCTGGTTCTGGTGTCAGCAGTCTGGGGCTCTCAGCGGTAGGATTATGGCACTGGTAGCTCTAGACAGGACCAAAGTCGCTGTGGACAGGGAAGAGGCCCCGTTGTCCATAGCTGCCTTCCTCCTCTGAGGAAGATGAAGAACAGTCTTTTTGCAGGACCTGTCACCTTCAGCCTCTTTCTCCCCAGGGCATGAGGCGGCCTTTGCCGCTTTCCTGTGCTGCCTCTGTAAGATTGGGGTGCTGCGTGTGGATGACCAGATAGCCATCGTCTTCAAGGTGTTCAATCGGTAAGGAAGGAGGGTAGGGCGGCCCCCTGTGCAGGGCCCAGGGTCTGTCCTGTTCTTCTCCCTTCTAGTCAGACTGCAGACAGGACACTGTGATTCTCAGCTCTCATCCTGTGCTGACGACACCTGCTGTGCATGCGGCCCAAAGCCGTACCTCCCACCAGCTTCAAATTCTGCTTCTGGGAAAGCCAGAAGGGACGGCAGGGCAAATGTGGGCCTTGTCCCGGGAGCCTCCTCTGATACTTCATCCTCACCACATTCCTGGGAGTAGCAGGGAAGCGAAGGCCCAGAGAGGTCAGGTCTGCCCACAGTTAGCCCAGGCCAGGCAGGCAGGCTCTACCTGCACCCTGCTGCCAGGCAACCTTGGGTGTATGGAGTCACCATTCTCGGCGCATGCTGCCATGCTGGGGTCGCAGACATGATGTGGGTGACGGCCTGCAGGTGACACCGAGCTTCCGTCATGTGGAGGTCAGACGTGGAGGGACTGAGGAGCTGGTCTCCTTGGACTCCTACCCATTTTCAGCAGCACCCGGGTGTAGGGAAGGGGTGCCCCTGCTGAGCCCTGTGAGCTGTCAGCCACCGGTGGCATGAGAACCCACTTTCTGAGTCAGGACTTGTCTCTTTCCGCAGCCAGAGGAGCAAGGCGGGTGCACAGGCGCTGCTTTCTGGAGGGCACCAGCTGAGCTCTCTTGCCGCGGTAGCCACACAGGAGGTGGCACTTCCTGGCTTTTGGTCCATGCCGAGCAGGATGCTGCCCTCTTACTTGGGCCCTGCCCTGTCTCCCCATCCTGTGCAGGTACCTGGAGGTTATGCGGAAACTGCAGAAGACTTACCGGATGGAGCCGGCTGGCAGCCAGGGCGTGTGGGGCCTGGATGACTTCCAGTTCCTGCCCTTCATTTGGGGCAGTTCGCAGCTGATAGGTACTGGGGGGTACCCAACCTTTGACCTTGCCCAGGGATGCAGGCCACACCCCCCTTCCTGTGCAGGACAGGCAGGAACAGCTTGTATGGCAGCATTAGAGCGGATGCTGCTAGAAGCTGGAAGCTGCTTGCCACTGACCCGCAGCCGCTGCCAGCCCGCATGGCCTCCTAGGGTATTGGAGGCCAAGTCTCTGAGCTAATGGGAGTTGACATGGGCTGGAGCAAGGGCCGTGCCTGGTGTGTAATGGACTGGTACGTCGTGGGTCCACTCAGGACAGCAGCTTCGGGGTTTTGTATGAAAAATGAGGGGCTCTTTGATTTGGTGACCAGGGTCATCCACGGTGACTGTGGAGCTGCGTGTGAGAGCTGCTGCCAGTGCCGGCCTGGGCCTTCTCCCTGTGGGGCTCGGCCTGCTCAGGGACGCGCCCTGCACTGCAGCCCTTCTCTGGGTGCTCAGTCGCTCGGGACCACTGGGGCAAGCAGGTGTTACCTCTCTTGACATGGGAGGAACCACCTACAGAATTACTTGCTCCAGCCAGGTGTGGCGCCTCCCTGGAACCCTAGCTTTTGGGAAGCTGAGGCAGGAGGGTTGCCATGAGTTCAAGCCCAGTCTGGGCCACATCACAAGTTCAAGGCCGGCCTGAACCACAAGACAAGGCCTGCCTCAAAAAAAAAGGAGCCAGGGATGTAGCT
This sequence comes from Thryonomys swinderianus, assembly GCA_004025085.1. NCBI lineage: Eukaryota > Metazoa > Chordata > Mammalia > Rodentia > Thryonomyidae > Thryonomys > Thryonomys swinderianus. Next base: position 37,343 of record PVIC010007676.1, on the reverse strand, counting down.
CAGTGCTACCAGGCCTGCCTGACAAGTGAAGGGTCCTAACTTTGATCCCTGGTATCAAAATAAACAGTCTGTTCTGTGCCAGGCCCTGCTGTTGTTTCTCAAGTAGATTACCTGGCCTCAGCAGCTGCTCCATGACCTTGTGAAGGGGCTTTGGCAGCCTGTAAGCCATAAGCTGCGTGTGTAGCACTGTGGTCATTGTCAAGTGGTCCTCAGCATCCCTGCTGTGAAAACCAAGCCTCAGAGGCTGACCGCCCTTGGCCAGGGCCCAGGGCTGTAGGGAGGCTGAGTGGGAATTTGTGAGGAGAGCGGTCTTGGTGTTTCCACTGTGCAGACATGTGCATGTCCAGGCCCAGGGCACCTTCTGGACTGCCTGCTGCATGGTGATGTCCCAGGCTGTGTGCGCCTCTTGCCATAGTGAGAAGGAGCTTTTTAAAATAAGCATATTTGCTAAACAATAGAGAAGATAGTGGTAAATGCATACACTAGTAACATAGTATTCCTTAGTGTTATTATTAGTACGCAGTTGTATGTCTTGTTTTCTACAACTGGCACTATAGTGGCTTTGTTGATTCCAGCCTCACCACATCTGTGGGGAGCAGGCCCCCTGGGGCATCGTGTGACTGGGTCACTAGGTGAGAGGAACTTTTCAACTTCATGATTCTTGCGGGTTTTTTTCACTGCTGGCAGTTGAACATAAGGCCACATCCCCACAGAGTGAGCACTCAACCTCTGAGCCCCCAGCCCATCGATACAGTGTTGTTGGGTCACTACTGTGTGTGGACCTGCACCGGTCAGAATGGCTGCTTGTGTGTGACTGTACACTCAGGCGAGACCCTGTGTTAGTCCTGCAAGGTCTGGTGTCGAGGACACCCAAGTGAGGCCATGGCCCTGGGTGGCGTCCGGTGTGCTAGGCTGGGTGGACAAGGTGTGAGGGCCTGGTTCCGAACCCAGGCTCTCTGCTCTTCCTAGACCACCCGTTCCTGGAGCCCAGGCACTTCGTGGATGAGAAGGCTGTAAGCGAGAACCACAAGGACTACATGTTCCTAGAGTGCATCCTGTTCATCACTGAGGTGAGGCAGCGCAGGAGCGGCGCCTCAGGGCCTCTGGGCTCCGTGAACTGGCTGGTGCCTTGGAGCAGCCAGAGGTGCTGCCCAGTGATGGCAAGGCTGGCTCCAGAGGTTGCTGTGGAGGAAGAGGCCCCCCCCCCAGCCACACACACAAAAAAAAAAAAAGTAGGAAAGCCTCTCTGGAAGGGTTTGCCACCTTTGGCTAGCCAGGGTGTCCTTGTCTGCCCAGGACTCAGCTGGGGGATTGCCTGGGGACTTTGCTAACTCAGCTTTCAGACTGGAAGTCTTACGGGGGACAATAGCCAGACCTGTATTCAAACCCATCCGCCAGGTTGCTGCATTGGAACCAGGGTCCCCCAGCTCCCAGGGCCTTGCTTCTGGGCGGCAGCTGGGCTTTTCATTCTCCCTCCCTTGTACCTTGGTGCCCTGGCTCCCGGCATCCCTGGGCCTTCTGTGTGGGGGCTGCTCTCCTGCTGCTGCTTCCCAGCCCCCTGCAAGGGAAAAGCCTGCTCACAGCCTCGGCTCCCTGCTCCTCCTGGTCAGCATTCGGCTCAGGCTTCTGCCAAACTCCAGAGGCCAGAGGGGAATGACACATTTTTCCCAAGTCAGCAGATGGAGCAGGAGCTGACGGCAGGGAGGCCATGCTTCCTTCTCAAGATCTGCTGCCTTCAGCAGAGTTGTGGGCCCAAGGTCGCAAGGACTCTGGGACAGACTGGCTGCTACCTTGAGCGCCTGTCATGTACTGCTCCCCCTGTGGTGGAGTGTGGGGCTCTGGATCCTAGAGAGCCACCTGGATAAAAGGATGAACAGGTTGGGGAGCAAGACAGGCTACCCTGAGCTCTTCTGCTTGAAGCTCAGCACCTGAGCTGTCTGAGCTTCCCCTGGTGGAAGGCCCTGGGTCAGTGACTACCCAGGGGCCATGCCAGGCCACACTCCAGGGTCTGTGAGATTCAATTCCATGCTGAAATTGTGTCTTTTTGTTTGGTTGGTTGCTTAAGCCATGCTAAAGCCCAAAAACTCAAGACCCAGGTCCTCTGCAGGAAGTCAGCCCAAGCAGCCACTAGGTGGCAGTAAAGGCACACTGAACTCTGGCTCCAGTAACATTTTGCTGCAAGTGGAGGGGAGGGCCAGTGGGCTGGCATAGTTGGCCTATTCCGCACCTTCCCTGCAAAGCCTGGTTTTCACTTGGGCTCTGAGCTCTTGGGCCCGGTGTAAAGTGTGGGTGCTAGGATGGGCTGCCCAGGAGCTGCTGTTCCCTTTCCTGCCTGGCCAGCCTGGTTGTGGCACATGTGCCCTTTCTTCAGAGTCCCTGTGCTTCCCCAGTGGGCAGCTTGGCCTCACGTGGTCCTGGGGCTCGAAGCCTGGAGATCTCCCTGGCGCTTCTGTGCTCTTTGCTGGGGAGGGGGCGGTGTTGCCTCTGGAGACCCGGAAATCCTAAGGTTTGGTGCAACTAGGAGGTAAAAGGAAACTGAGAATTGGGGTGGAACCTTCCACCCTGCCCAGTCTCCTGCTGACCCCTTGCAGCCCTAGGCATCCCAGGTGAGGACTCCCACCCTTTGGGGCTTCTGCTGCTTCAGGAAATGCAGCCCTGGCGCCTTTAAGAGCCCTGGGCAGGCAGGAAAAGAATTTCAGTTTCAGTCTGGCTTCTAAATTTGGAGTTTTGGGAAGGGAGGGATCAGATTTCAGCTGGAAGGGAAGGAGCTGACAGGAAGGCGCTGAGCAGAGCCTCCCCCACCCTGCCCATCCCCCTTGGTTACTGACAGAGGAACCATTTACAAAAGGCCGATTCTCTGGGGAGTGGAGAGGCAGGAACGCAGCGTCTGTGAGTAATTTCCTGCTCAATATGGCTGCTCTGACTCACGATTCCCCTGGGGTCACTGCGGGACTGCAGCCTGCTCGAACGCTCACGCTCGCTCTTCTCCCTTTGTGGCTAGAATGAGCTAATTTTTTTTTTTTTTTTGGTCTCTTTGCCCCTGATTCCTTTTTCCCTTCGCCTTTTTTCTTTTCCCAATTTGCAGTCTCCTTCTGAAGGACTCAGGGAGGCTAGAGTACAACAATCCTGGGTTCTGCAGCGTGGCCTTGTCCTGGCTCAGCCGCCAGGCCAGAAGAGCTCCTGGGGTGCACCCCAGGCCCAGCGGGCAAGGCCACGCAGAAAGCAGAGCCTTGTCTCTCACTGCCCTTGCCTGGACCTTTGCTGAGTAGCCTGGAGCTGCTGCAGTACAGGGACAGAGCCGCAGTGTGCCCCTGGGTTAGGTCTGCCGAGGGAGTGGCTGTCCCACAGCTTCCCCACAGTGCCAGGGTCCCCTGGCCTTGTAGGAGAGAGTGGCGTGGTTGGGAGTCTGCTGGGGGCCGTGGAAGGGGGGAGGCCAGGCAGAGTCGTGGAAGAGGCAGTTGGGCTCAGCTCCAAGGAGCCGTGGCCCTGGGTTGGGGTACTTCTGAGGAGTCCCAGTGCAGGGAACTATCCAAGAAAAGTCTTCCGGGGTAGAAGAGGGGTGCGCTGGTCCTCCCTTGCTGGAGTCTGTCGTCCCGCTCTCTGTGGACCCGAGAGCAGAGGCGGGCTCTCTGTGGACTTCAGCCAGGGGAAGAAGATGACAGGGACTGCCTTTTTATTCTACTCTTCAAAGTTTTGCCAGTGTTGCCCTTCCTGGGCAATATGAGGCCTGCAGAGGTGGGGAGCCAGGCATCTAGCAAGCATGCCTTCTAGCAAGGATGCCCTGCTGTGAGAGAGTTCAGGTTTTCTTCTCTCTGAAACAGCCTCCCCTCCTCCCAGACCTCCATGCACAGCTTCCGGAAACTGCCACCCACCCCAGGTCCAAGTCTCCTTGCCAGACTTTGCCTCTTTGCTTCTCCGTCTTTCTGTGCAGCTTGGGGCCCGAGTGCTGAGGCTGCTGGCCCAGAGTAGCTAGCGGTGAGGGGGCTGTGAACGGCACGGCGATGCTCAGCACTTCTCCTCTGGGTACCTGGTTTCTCAGGTCACAGGACCTGCATTGGCTCGCGGACTTCTCTTCCTTCCTGGAGGCTCAGGCTCTGGGGCAGGAGGTGGGACCGGATAGACTGTCCTAGGCCTGCTGTGGTTGTCAGCCAGCCTCTCAGGGTAGCCCAGGCTGGCCTTTGTTGCTGCGGCACCCTGCCTCACGTTGGCCCTTGTGTTTCTTTCTGCCACCTGCCATGCACAGGGCCAGCCCTCCCAGCCCCTTCTTCATCTTCCCCACCAGTTCTGCCTGGCCGGTGCAGACCAGGACTCGCTCTGCGGCAGGGCTGGGTAGCTGCTCTGTGGTTGGGGGGCTGGAGGAGCCATATGAGACTTGGGGAGAATGTTTTAATTTTTTGGAGACATGATCTGGGATGGCCAAAGACTCATGGTGACCCCTGCTTGGCGTTCAGGTGCTGGGATTGCAAGTGTGCTCCACCACTCTGGGCTGGGGAGGAATTTTGTTTTCCCATGGCTTCTAGGTTTGGTGGTAGTAGGACTCGGACCCCTGTTTTGGATAGGGACAGGGAATCAGGGAATAGACAGGGGAGGCTATAATACCTGTTGAGTGAACTTGAAGGCTCAAACGGCCCCATTTCTGGCCCTTTCTTGTGTGTGTGCACTATGCAGGGCATGCTTTGGTTTGGCCCCAGCTTGTGTGCATGTGAGTGTGTGTATGTGTGAAAGAGCACGTGCTGCAGGGAAGCGGGCGCCTTCCCCAGCTGTGGCCTTTCTTGTCCAGATGAAGACTGGGCCATTCGCGGAGCACTCCAACCAGCTGTGGAACATCAGTGCGGTCCCCACCTGGTCCAAGGTGAACCAAGGTCTCATCCGCATGTATAAGGCCGAGGTGAGTGGGACTGGCTGGCATGTTCTGCTGTCAGCCCCCTGACACACGGGACCTAGTCTCTCCCATGGGGGGTCAGAAAAGCACCAGTTCTGCCCTTAGTGCAGAGACTGAGCAAGGCCCTGCTGCTGGGGCCAGGGCTCTCTTCCCACCTGGTCCAGTTGAGTTAGGGTGACACGGTTGCCAGAGGCCCGTCCATGCTCAGCAGTGTAGGGTCTCCCATGGTGACCGGAAGCGAAGCATTCTTGCAGTGCGGTGGCCTCCCAGTGGCATTGCCTTAAGTGGCGCTGTCAAGCTATAGTTGTGGTTGCAGGCAGGTAGAGGCCCGAGGGAGGCTGGAGCTGCTGCTTTCAGGACCACTTCTAGTGGCCTCCAGTGACTGGGCAGGCCTTGGGTCCCCGGGCTCCCCCTGCTGGGAGGCGGCCGCCCTTCACCTGCCCGGTGCCTTTTGCCTTTTTGCAAAAAGGATGGGAACAAATGTTTTTCTTGCTACCCACATCTTGGGCTTGGCCTTGGCTGAGAAAGCCCTGCATGCTCAGTGTCCCCTTTACCTGGAGTAGATCCCTGAGTCCCCAAAGTACTTGCTGCTTTGTTTTGTTTCTGCCCTCTGGCTGTCACCAGCCTCTAGTATTGGACTGGCCTCAGCCTGTGGCTCCCTCTCCTGACTTGTGGCCCTCCTTTCTTCTACTTTGGGAGGCTGTTCCAGGTCTGCTTCCTTCATCATCAGAGGCAGGACAGCAGCAAAAAGTGGTGAGAGGCTTCCAGGCCCTTAGGCCTGGCCCTAAAGGGTTAACAATGCTGGGGCTGCGGCTGGCTGCTGGGCCTGGCCCTCTTCCTCTGCCCCTCCCCCTGGTCCCTTCCTCTGGACTTCACATCCTGTGTTTAGGTTCCAGCCCACATACCTCTCTAATCTGAGCCTCCCTTGCTGGGGCTACTCAGGCCCCTTCCCGCAGCTGCCCCGCCCAGCTCAGCCTGTCCCGAGAGCCCAGGTCATGCCCTCTGCCCTGCCCTTTCCCACAGGCCTCTCCTGCAGGCCCCACAGTGGTGCTGCTGGGCCATGCTACCACCTCGTGGGGCCTACTTGCTGCTGGGAGCTGTCGCAGAAGAGAGGGCTCCATGTTCCTGGCCCTGTCCCCCTTCCAGAGGCAGCAGAGTTGCAGGACCACAGGCTGAGGGAGGGCAGAGTAGGATTTAAGATATCAGGATGCTGAAGCAGCAGGTTGGCAGTCTTGAGGCGATTCTGAGACTTTGTCTCAAAAAAGAAAAAGGGCTGGGGATTAGCTCTGTGGTAGAAGGCTTGCTTAGCCCATGTGAGGCCCTGAGTTTTATTCCTGTGCTGTAAGAAAATTCCAAACAGTGGTGCAGTGTGCAGAACAGACACCATAAGGTCAGCAGACTGCTATGGTTGTTGAATACAGGAAACTGCACAAATTCTGGAGCTGTCCTCAAGCTATGGTCCTGTGTAAGTCGGACTGCCTTGTAGGGCATTGCTGGAGCTTTTGATTTAGTTACAGACCCCAAGTCTTTGCAGTGCTGAGCATCCACCAGTGGAGTCCTAGCAAGTAGCCCTTAGTGTCTGGCCCCCACGAGTCCTTGGAGCTGTGTGTACTGTCCCCAGAGCCCCCCAGAAAGGACATCCTTCTCTGGCCTGGTTCTCAGTCCACAGGGAGGACCTTCAAGACCTCCAGCCTTAATGTGCAGAGAGGATTAGCAAAGCCAGGGTCACCTCTCTCAGCTGGCTGGCAGGAGTGGTATCAGATGGCCTCAGGATTTGGGGTTATTGGGCCGGGGATTTAGCTCAGTGGTTTTGCCATCTGCCTCGCAAGCGCAAGGTCCCGAGTTTGATCCGTGGTACCACGTACCACAATGCTGGGCATGGTGACTAAGGCCTGTAATCCTAGTACTTGGGAGGCAGAGGCAGGAGGGTTGCTGTGAGTTCGAGGCTTGCTTAGGCTGCATAGTGAGCTCAGAGCCAGCCTGAACTACAAAGTGAGACCCTGCCTCCAAAAAGCAAAAAATTTGTTGCCTTATATTCCAATATGTTCTCCCAGTCTTCCTTTTTATTTATTTATATTTGTCGTACAGTACTGGGAATTGAACCCAGAACCTTCCAAATTTAGCTGCAGCCTCATTCCTTTTAATTTTTTTATTTTGAGACCTGGTCTCACTAGGTTCCAGGGATAGGCTCAAACTTGGCATCCTCCTGTTTCAGCCTCTCAGCATGCTGGGATGCCAGAGTGAGCCGTTAGCGGCTCTGCCCTGGTTTTCCTGAGGTGAAGAACCAAGTGCCTTCATGGCTCCTGGGTGGCAGGGTCTGTCTGTCCGAGAGGACTGCTGTGCGCCACCAGATCCCTGAAGGCTGTGAGGGGCTGACTGACCGACCCGGCTGTGTCAGGGAAGAGGCCTAGTGATCAGGGACTTTCTCTGCCTCAGCCTGAGCTGCCCTCCTGTGGCCCTGGTGTCCCTGCCCTGCCCCCTTGCCTTTGCGGTGTCTCTGTCTCCGGTGTGAGAGCTGGAGGCAGGTTGACTTTTGACCCTTGCTGGAATTCAGGGCCCTGGGGGCCTTTTGCACAGTCCCACCACTTCCTGTGACCTCAGCACAATGGCAGCTGCCTCGGCTCCGGTCTGGATCCGCTGCTGCAAAACTCCCAGGGTGTGCTCCCCACTTACCCTGTGCCTCAGGCCTTGCTGAGCACCCTGACCCGACCCTGGGCACTTGTGCTCGCTTCTGCAGCTAGTTTCTGAGATGAGAGAAATGGGGCTCGTCACTGCGCTCCTTTGACCCTCTTGAGTTGGAGCGAGGTGGGAGCCTTTGCCCCCAGCCAGGAGGAGGTTACTCCCAGGCTGGAGGTGTGGGAGGAGCCCAGTTGGCGGAGCAGCTGCACCCTGCCTCTCCTGCTGTGCCTCAGGGGCCCTGGGCCTGGAGACTGGTGAGGCCGAGGGCCTGGTTCCCAGGTAGGTGCCCTCTGGTCCCCTGAACCAGGGGTCACCACCCCTGCCCGGCCATTGGTGTGTCTCTCCCTGCCCCACAGGGCTGCCGGGAACAGCCTGGGGCTGTCAGCTGGTGCTCTTTTAGTACTCTGAAGTGCCAAGGCAGCTTTTTCAGTCCAGATCCCCGAAAACTGGCTAAAACGAGCCCTGGCCTCTGCTGAGGCTTGTGTTCAAATGTCCCTCACTGCCAGGCCAGAACCGGAGCAAGGTTGAGGTGTGAGTATCAGGGAGCCCCTTCTTACCTCTGTCTGGCATCCCCCAGGCCGGATGGCTTCCCCTCTGTGGGCCGCCCCCACCCCGCCCCGTGAGGCTTCTGCTCTTAGGCTGCGGTGGGGCTCTTGGCTGGGAAGGGCCGTGGGGAGTCAGAGGCCCCGGCGCTGCTCCGGCTGGGTGGCTCTGGCTCAGCCGCCCCCCCCACCGTGTCTGGGCCCCCCCTCCCCGGCCCTCACTCTCCACTCTGCCTTTCTCCACAGTGCCTGGAGAAGTTCCCTGTGATCCAGCATTTCAAGTTTGGGAGCCTGCTGTCCATCCAGCCTGTCACCTCCGGCTAGGACGGCTAAGTCGCAGTCACGCAGGCCGGGCGGGTCCTGTGCCCCCTGACCCCAAATGCCCTGCTCCACCCTGTGTTTTTTCTGTTTACTGGGGTGGGTGCTGAGGGAGCGCAGAGCACAGGGCTGTAGAACCTGGGCTGACAGAAGTGACCAAAGTGTGGCCAGTGTCCTGACCTGCCTGGTGGTCAGGCGAGGAGAGAGAGACTGGGAACCCCCTGCAGTCCCACCTGGACACCAGGGGCCGCTCAGAGGGGTGTCTTGCTATTCCATTGCTTTCTTTGCCCTTTCTCATCCATGCCTTTCCCAGGGTTGAGTTCTGTTTCTTGCAGGACAGGTCCACGTCCCAGGCCTTGTTGGGGTGGGTGTCTGGTTGTCGGCTGCAGGGCTGCAGGCTGAGGCTGGTGGCCAGCCAGAGTGGACGGTGGAGAATCCTTGCTGTTAATGCCAGCAGCCTCCCAGGCTCCCCCTGTGCCCAGGGCCTCAGTGTGGCTCTTGTCTTCTCTGGCCCTGGACTTGGCATGGCCACATTTCTTCCTCCCCAGAGGTCACCCAGGTGTGGCAGCTGCCCTTTGGTAGGTGATGGGCTCTGGGAAGCCTCAGTGTGCTGTGTGAGGCCCGACTTCCCAGAACTTCCCCAGCAGGGAGGGCAGCAGAGACTCAGGGAGGGGCTTGGGGCTGATTCTTCCGGGTGCCCAGGCCTGGCGGCTTCTGGCACCGCTTCGCTGTTGTGACCTCCCAGGGCACTCAGTCCGTTCCGCTCCCTTGGGTGGGGTGGGTGGGTGGGTGGGTGCTACTGTGGCTGGGCAGGAGGCAGGTGTCTCCCAGGTGAGGTGAGGGAAGGTGCCCAGGCCTAGTCGCTGACTCGGAGCGCAGGCCTCAGTGGGCCAAGGGGCACAGGCTGGGGTGCTGGCGGGTCCTGCCCATCCTGCACTGCCACCTGTGGGGTAGGGTGCCCGAGAAGCACACCCTGGGGCTCCACCCAGGCCCAGCACGGGCTGGTACAGGATCGCCAGGGCCACAGACAGGTTCCGGAGAGGCAGGCACGGCTTCCTCCCAGGCAAGCCATCGCCCTCCTGGCCCTGGCCTCCAGGCCCAGCTCCTACGCCTTCATTGCTGTTTGGATTAAAGCCTCTGTTTCACACCTGTCACCTGTGTAAGGCACATGTTTTCCTGTCACATGCTTGTTTCATCTCTGCATCGCTCTGTCCCCGTCCAGCGCCCTCTCCTAGGCCACAGCCTGGGGTTTGAGGTGCCGCGTTCGGGTTGGTTTTCTCTGTGCGCTGAAGACGGTGCGGGGCCCAGCGAGCTCTGAAGATGCCGGTGGCCGGGGGAGAGGGTGCCCAGGGCTGGGCTTCACGGGCCAGAGGTCAGGACGGACCTCGAGGAGCAGGGCTGGGCAGCACAGCCTGCCTCGAGGAGAGCGGAGTCAGGCTCCATGTGGGGCCTTCGGGAGCGGACAGGAGACCAGCCTGCTGTGCTATAGCGTGGGCTGAGCCCAAGAGCGCTGGAGCTCCACGTTGGGTATGGAAAGGGTCCCACTCACATGCGGAGGGTCGAGCGAGAGCCGCAGGGGTGGCCAAGCACCGGCGTTCCCTCGGGGATGCAGCGTGGGGCCCTGTTCAGCTCGTCGTGTGCCCACTGGGTAGGCTGGTGTAGCACAGGGTGGGCTGCAGGAGAGGTGGGGCGGGTCAGTGTGGCGGCCACCCTGCCAGCAGACCCCCACGGTGGCCCCTGGCTGGGGGAGGGCACGGGGACGTGAGGTGGCGTGTGACGGCTCGACCTGGGGCACACCTCACCAGACTGCCAGCATTCGGCCAGAGTGGCGCAGTCCACCGTGGGTGCTCGGGTATCTGTCTGGGAGCAGAGGGGAGAGTGGGCAGGACCTCGGCTGGGGGGGGCGCCTGGAGCCTGGAGCGGCGCAGGGGCGAGGCCGGGGAGCAAGTGGGGAGCAGGCCCCGGCCGGGGGAGGGAGCCCTGCACAGGCAGCAGGTGAGGGCTGCGCTCACCAGTCCGTCTTGTGGGGAGGATGAAGCCTGTGGGCGAGGGGTGCACCTGTGCCCTGCCGCTCCGAAGGGCACTGCCTGCCATCGTCCAGGTGTCAGCGGGTCCCGTGGAGGCCATGAGCACATGTGTGTGTATGCGTGCACGCGTGTGTATGCGTGTGTGTGTCCCGCTACTCGCAGGAGGTGAGGAACAGGCCATTGCAGGAGGAAAGCTCATAGGACTGGTGGGAAAAACGTAAGGGGCTGGCGGCTCAGGACTCGGCCCATATCCATTTTCTTGACTAATAAGTGTGCAGCTCAGTCACTGAAAGGCATCTTGAGTCTGAGCCGCTGCAGACAGGAGGAGGGAGAGCCCTGCGGGGGAGAGAGCGGCCACGCCTGGGGAGGTGGTCCGACCCCTCTGCCCCTCCCTGGCCGGCCACACCTGCTGTCCTCTGCTCCCTCACGGCAGCCGCCCTGGTGAGCTCCTCTAGATCGGTGCCTGCTGCACTGGCCGCGGAGCCAGGGCAGAGGCTGCAGGTGCCGGACCCACGTGGTGCCCAGGAGCTCGCCGACTGTCGGCAGCAGGGCTGCGGGCAGTGAGAGGCCCTACCAGCGGAGCGGACAGTGGAGCTGCGGGTCCCGGTGACCCGGACAGCTCCACTGTGCCGGGTCCAGGGGGGACAGGCTGAGTGTAGCAGGAGCAGTGAGTCTGGAAAGCGCTGTTGGGCAGGTGTGGTGGCTCTGGCTGACTGCGGAGCTGCGGCCGGAGAGGACAAGCTCCATGGCCACCCTGGCCTGGGACACTCCCCGGGACTGTGAGCTCCTTGCCCTCCCCAGCTCCTTGACTCCTCACTCCTGTCTCTGAACAGCTTGGCCCTGTGCCCAGAATCTCACCCCTCAAGGGAAGCGTCCCTCCAGGCTGTGCTGAGGCCACATGTGCCCCTGGGCCGCGCTGCCCTGCCCCTCTGACCCCAGGAGCTGTGGGGGAAGGGGAGAAGCTTCCTGGTCAAAGCCGGGGTGGGCTCAGCTCTGCAGAGAGCTCTTCTGCCCCTGGAGACCTTGTGCTGATGGGCTGTGTGGCATGGGTGGGAGTTGGGGTGTGACAGCCTCTGCTCTCAGCCCCATCACTGCCCCGGGAGGGTGCCGCAGACCCAGGTCCCTTGACATTGCTCTGAAGGGCAGGATAGTCAGGGCCCTCCCCGTGGAGGGGTGATCAGGACATAGGAGACATGAGACCGCCTTAGAGGTGGGAAAAGCCAGGCTGGGCACCCAGACTGGATGGGTAAGGAGGGCATCGGGAGATGGATCCCTTGCTGAGGCCAGGCTGGAGACACCTTGGACAGCGCAGTCCTGGGGTCCCGGGGCTCGAGAGGGACAGGTACAGAGGGCCTCGGAGAGTGCATCTGCTGGCCGGGACCCAGGGGAGGCGATAGGCGAGGATGGGCAGGGCACTAGGCCGGGTGAGCTGAGCCGGGAGCTGCAGGTACGTGGGTGGGGCCCCGGGCCCTCCCTCGCAGTGGATTCTAGCGTGACACTGGGAAAGCTCAAATGCCCCGTGCACCCAGCAGTAGAACTTGGTAGAGGCTGGTGGAGCCAACGGATACTGGGCCGCCTTGGTGCTGTGTGTGTATTCTGGAAGATGCTGGTGAGCTGTGGGGTGGCGGGAAAGCCGCCTTCCTGAGCCTTTGGACCCTTTGTTTCTTGGCAGCAGTGTGCTTAGTCTGCTGATGGCGCTGGGAGGGTCGTGGTGCATCCCACTGCTTTGCCTGCCTGCAAAGATGGCCGGGAAGGTGCTAAGCATCACTAAGCCGTAAAAGAGAAGGGTTGTGGGGATGTGTTAATTTGGCTTTTTGATTTTTTGTATTTGATTTTTAAATTTTTCCACAATGTCCAAATATTTTGTTCAAAGGGGACAAAAAGGAAACTGATGAAAAACATTTTCCCTTGAAGACCTTGGAGAACAGGGCACTTCTGGCAGGAAAGAGGGACCTTATCCACTAGGCAGGAGGAGAGAAGAGGGGTCTCTCAGACATCTGGTAGGAAGAGGGGCAGTGCAGGTTGTCCGGCCCAGAGACCCTTTAGGGGACAGGCTGGGGAGGATGGCAACTCTGAATTTGGGCCAGTGAGGGACAGTGTGCAGAGACTGGCAGGTGGAACCTGCTGGGCACCCACAGTCTCCCTGGCCCAGGGTGCCCTCTAGGGCCAGCTCCTGCTGTCGGGGCCCCAGCAGACACAGGTTGAGTGTACCATTCAGTCCTGGAGTTGAGGCACTGTCCTGCCTGTGGCCTGGATGGGGGGTGGTAGAGGTAGTTACAAGGGGCGATGATCCTGCTGGGGTGTTTTCCTGAGCCCAGTGCAGAGACAGAGGCCTTGGCGGGCCCATCTTCATCACCATCTTCCACCTAGGACAACACCAGCAATAGACAGCCCACAGCCCAGTGTACCTCTGTCCATGTGAGGGCGGAGGCTGCAGCCAGTGCACAGTGGTCCCTGAGCGTTTCCCTTCTGTGGCCCCACCTCCTCTTAGCCTGGTGGACAGATAGATCCCTTTGTCCTCCTTAATGCCGGAGTGAGTTTGGGATGCTGACCACTCGGCACTGGCAGGATTGCAGGCTGGGTTGCCCCATGTGGACCTGGGGCTCAGACCGTCAGCTTGTGGGCCAGCTGGTGGCTCCGTGCCTGGTGTTAGGGGTCATCAACCCCTCTTGAATAGTGTGAGCCCTACAGCGGGCAGGAGTGTGACAGCTCAGCTGTGCAGGGCCTGTAGTCACCCTTGCTCGGACTTATGTTGTGTGACCCCAACCAGATCTTAACCCATTGGAGAGTTAGGGCGAGGGATTTAGCTCAGTGGTTCTGGCACCTGCCTTGCAAGCACAAGGTCCCAAGTTTGATCCCCATGACAAAAAAAAGTTAAATTCTTCCACCATACAATGAATGACACAGGTGAAACATTCTCCTTCCAAAAGAGGGGAATAGAGGATAGATACAAATAGGACCAAAGCAAGACTGAAACTTAGCAAGGCATACATTAAGTCTTGCACTACTTATCTGGAACCTGAGGCAGGGTGTAGTGAGTTTGAGCCCCAAAGGGCTTGGGCCACCCCACCCCTCTGGCCTTGCTGATTACAGCCCACATGGCCTCTCTCAGGCAGGATCCACCCATTGCCTCTGGCTTTCCATAGCAGACATCCATTTTCCTGGCATCTCCAACTTCTGGGGCTCCACTCCTCTTCAGCTTCATGTACTGCTTCATATACTGTCCTGTCACACATTTCTGCCTGGTCTCCCAGGCCTTCTGAAGTCTGGGTGGAAGTCTCCGTGGTCCCAGAGCTTGCATTTTGTGTGACTGAAAAAGCAGCACCTTGTGGATGTCACCAGGATCAGCCTCCAGCTGCAGCAGTGGCCAGGCCTCTGAACCATTGGGTCTTAAGTGCCTGATTGACAAAACTCAGGAATACACTTCCCTAGGTGGCCCTGAATGAACAGACATCCTGTGGACTCTTCTCAAATGAAAGATTTATAGTTTTGCACCTTTGAGCCTGAGATGTGTGGAGTCTTACTAATTTCTAAGATCCTCTCAACACAGTGTACTTGTTCCTGTACAAAATATTGGCTTCTTTTTAATAATAATATTTTTACCATCGATGCTGTTCTTTGCCCCAACTTCTTAAGGTTCTTCCTTTCTGGAGAAATTTTCAAGTCATTTATTCTTTCCACTGATTCTCCCTGTAGGTCTGGATAAAAGCACCTAATGGAACCCGTGCCACAGCCTCAATGTTGGGCTCCCTTGAAATTTCCTCCCCAGATTAATTAGTTCACCATCTTTAATTTCAAAGTCTTAGGACATAGGTAAGATGCAGACTTTTTTTTCCTGCCAGAATATAACATGCCTTGTGTTTAGTTTTCAATAGGTTGCTCATTCCTAACTGAAATCTCATGACCCTGGCCTTTACTATACCCTATTCCTATCAGCATTCTGACCTTTTGCCTTCCAGCCAGAATCTCATTAATATCTGCTAACAGCATTCAAGAGGTTCTCTACCCAGCATTCCAAACCTTTTCAAGCTCTTCCTGAAAATCAGTTCCAAAGGTATCTGAACACTATGGTCAACTGTATGACCCCACTCTTGGTACCAGTTTTCCTTCCCATTGCTGGACCAAAGTACCCAACACCTGCAACTTAAAGAAGGAGAGGTATAGCACAAACATGATGTGGGTCAATGGGACAGAATAGAGAAGCAGAAACAACCACAAGCACGTTCAACTTTTTGACCTTTGAACAGGGGCCCAAAAACACTGGAGAAACGACAGCTTCTTTAATAAATGGTGCACCGAAAGCTGGCTATCCATATGCAGAAGACTGAATCTAGATTTATCTCTCCAAACATGTACTAAACTAAAATAAAAATGAATCAAAGATCTAAATGTTCAGTCTACTGGAAGATATAATAAGTAAAACTCTTGAAGCCATAGGTATAGGCAAGAACATCCTGAACTGAGCTCTCATTGCATTGGGAATAATACCAAGAATCAACGAATTAAAAAGCTTCTGTGCAGCAAAAGAACAATGAAGAGAAAACTTACAGAGTGGGGGAAATGCCAGCTATTCCTGAGAGAGAACTAGTTACTACAATAGACAGAGAACTAAGAAAAAGTTCATAAACTGAAGTATCACTCTCAGTATTCCTCAAATGGGAAAAAGATTAAGAGATGGAGGGAGGAGGGAGGGACAGAAGGGCATGTAAAAAGATGTGTTATGTACATGTAACAACTATCACAAGGAATATTATGCACTGAAGATGTACTAATAAAAAATGAAAATTGTCATAAAAATTTTAAAAGGAAGATGGGTTTATTGTGGTTCAAAGTTTCATTGGGTTCTGTCTATGGTCACCCAGTTAAGACAGAAATGGCACAACAGAAAAGCTGCTCTCATGGTGGCCAGGAAGCATGGTGGCCAGGAAGCATGGAGGGAAGGGACAGCCAGGGCCCAGGACACACCCAGTGCCACTCCTTATAACCACCAGGCCCCACCTTCAAAGGTCAGACATTTGGGAGACATTTCAGATCTAAACCATGGCCCCAGCCCATGAACAGGGAACACGCTCCTCTAACAACCAAGCTGTGTCCCCTGCTAGGCTGTTAAATGAGTTGGCAACAAAGTGAGGAATTAGTATGTATATTACAATATTCAGAACAAGAAAATGGTCAAGGGAAACTCCAACTTGATGACTTTGCTTATATTTCCATAACTTACGTGCAGTACTGTAATGCATAACAACATAAAACTGCAGTAGTGTGCAGTCAGCAGTATTGTGTAAGTAAAGTATACTGCACAAAAAAGGACACTGAGGCTCTATAAACAAGATGTACAAAAACATTAAAAAGACGGTTTTGGCCAGGCGTGGTGGCTCATGCCTGTAATCCCAGCATTTGGGAGGCAGAGACAGGAGGATTGCTGAGTTCGAGGCTTGCCTGGGCTACACAACTCAGGGCCAGCCTGGACTACAAACAAAGCGAGACCCTGTCTCAAAAAAAAAAAAAAAAAGACGGTCTTAAGTGTTGAGTAGTGAGTCTTAAGTCCAGTCAATAAGTAAGTGAGGAGTATAAGTAATTCGTATTTGTCACTTCTACCTATACCATGGCCAGCTCACTCTGCCGCCATCAGCTGTCCTCTGGGTCCCTGATTCCCCTCTGTCCACCCTCTTTACCTGGGCTGTGCCCTCGGCTGCTCAGACATGGGTCCATCCAATCCCTCAACAGTCTCATTGCAAACAGGAATCTGCCATGTGGTCCCACTAGCCCCTCCGTCCTACTTCCTGTGCTCCCATCACATGGCTCCAAAATGCCAAGCCTGGTGCTGCCCCAGGGCCTTTGCACCTGCTGCTCCTTCAGTTTAGACTGGGACCAGGCTGATCAGGGCCTTCCTTGGGCTTTGGAGGCCTAGTTCGCATTGCTGCCTCTGTACAATGACCTGCTGTTCTCTCTGAATTATTAACTTATATTTGGTATTGGGGGTCAAACTCGGGACCTTGTGCTTTTGAGGCAGGCACCAGAACCACTGAGCTGGCCCCTCCACTCTCCTCCCTGTGCCAGCTGTCCTCTACCCTGGCAGCTCCCAGTTCCCACCATCAGCCCTTCACGTTCTGAGGTTTTGCTCTGGTGCCTTGTGGAGTTAATCACTTTCTCCCTTCTCAGTCAAAAGTAGGCTCATGAGGGCAGGATGCAAGCCGCCACTTTGTCCCTCATGCCTGGGACCAGCCTGGGTCCCCAGTGGCTGGTCCGGAGTAAGCAGGTGCTCAAGAAGAACAAGGAAGGAAGGAATGAGTGAACGAACATGAATACAACTGCTGGTGCTGGACAGGGCCCCGGGACCATGTGGGCAGGACACCTGGCCAGGCCCTGCGCTCATTTCACCCCCAAGTGTAGGCGGCACCGTGACAGAGACAGGGTGCACTGCGTGGGCTTGGCCTTGGGTGGCTCAGTGGTCAGCACACCCTTGGGGCAGAGATGCAGCAGAACCTGCCCTGCCTTTGATAACCCAAAGCTGGCACATGATAGGGCAGAGAGAGTCCAAGTGGCATCAGGCCTCCAGCCCAGCCCCTCCTCTCCCTCTGAGCCACCCAAGCTCTGTGGGCAGCATCTTCCCAGTGTCTGCCTGGCCTGCAGGAAATGCTTCCTGTAGCCAACAGACGTCTGCAGAGCACCCACTACGTGCAGGCACCGTGCTCTGGAGGGCACAAGAGACAGCGTGAACAAACAGGAAACAGCAAGCAATAATACAGTGAAAAACAAGGTCAGTGCGATGGAGGGGTGCAATTCGGCAAGGGTCCTCAGGGTGACAGCCAGAGAGGCTGGGGTGAGCGCGAGAAGCGAGTTACCTGTGCAGAGAGCGGAGGGAACAGAGTGCTCACTGCAGAGGGCCACAGGCACCGAGGCAACCGCCAAGGGGTGAATAGCCTCGGCGGGGTGTGGGCTGCAAAGGACGAGGCCAGAGCGTGCTGTCTGGGCATGGCGGGAAGGGCAGGACGGCGTGCCCGGCGGTGTTGAACTGGCCAAGGCAGGAGCATTTATATCACCAAATTCAGCCAGTTGTATCAGCCAGATCATCCACCAGCTCCTTTTATGGAGTGACTGATTCTGCGGGCACAGGAGGCCGTCAGGGGTTCGGTTCAGAGAGGTCAGCCCTGAGATGTGGACACCCCAAGAGCAAAGATGGGACAGGCTGGGTGGGCGCTGGGTGGTGCTGGAGGGAGCTGTCCGTGGACTGTGTGTACCGGGAAAAGGCAGCAGGTGGGAGAAGGCAGCCAGGCCTTAAGTCTGGGGTCCGCAGCATTTACAGGCAGGGAGGGAGCACCCCACAGAGGAGACTGAGAAAACAGGAACAAGAAGTGTGGCACTAAAGTGCTCTCTCCTGCTCTGCTGGTATTTTCGTTTTTCATTTTTCAAACTAAGCAGAGGGTTGTGTGGGAACAGAACTCCTCCCTACAGAGGCCCTGGGAAGGTGGGAGGAGGTGGGGCTAACCAGCCTCCTAGGTTTAGGGGTGGTCATGTGCCATGAGTTGACCAATCAGAGGGCTCCTACCACCCCTATGCTGTGATTGGCTCAGAGTGAGCCTGTGACCCAGGTCTGCCAATGAGATCTCCCTTGTACTTCCGGTTGGAAGCTGTTGGGAAGATGCTCTGCTGCCTGGTTTGCTGAGCTGGGAAGATGGTATCCTGGCAATGCCAGTGGCCAGGCCAACACGTAATATAGGGCCTAGAGAGAAGTGAAGATGCAGGGCCTGTTACCCAACGTGCAGGAAAAATGATACTTTCCCAGACTCGCAACTTGTCGTGGGTTTTTAATTTTCTGTTTATTGTCATTTGAAGTAGGGAAAAATTAAAATTTTAAATGACTAGCATGGGTTTTGTCATTAATCTTTATGTTGCACCACATCAGTTTTCGATACAAAAATCAAAGCATTTACTTCTCATGCAGACTCACTGAATGGACACAATTCGTATTCTGTGGCTTGTCCTCGAGGGTCCCTTGAGCTGGGCAGAAAAACAAACACAAGTCAGGTTCAGGGCAGTGCCTGCAGGAGGAGGAGGCCCAGGCCCGTGAGCCCCCCCAGGAGTGCTTCTGCCCTCTGGGGAATGTGCCCCCTGTCACCCTTGACAGCTGCTGGCTCACCTCCCCCTCGTCCTGAGTCCTGGCTCTCCCTTGCCCATAGGCGCCTGCACCCTGCCACACAGAGCTGGTGCCCATGGGTCTCAAACCCAGGCAAGGTGGGCAGGGCTCCCCTATCTAGACGGGAGAGGGGAGCAGTCTAGACAGTCTCTGGTTGGCTGTCAGAGGGGCTGCGTGTGTGTCAGGGAAGAGCCTGTCTTCTGCAGGTGGGGGCGTGGCAGACAGGACAGCACCGGAGCCGCCGTCGTCCCAGACTTCATACAGAAAACGACTCAAAGATAAAACACTTATGGCTCTCAAGTCCACAGCAACAGAGCGTTAAACCCCAAGCGTGTGATTTGAACGCAGACCTTGTGCAACATCACTGCTTCTGGCCAGTCTTGTTCAGGCCACAGAAACCCTAAGCAGAGGCCAAGGAGATAGAGGAAGTCCAAGAGAAAGCAAGTGAGGCTGAATGAGATCACGTGCCCCGGCTCCAGCTGTGCCCCAGCTGAGAGCCCTGGGGGCCTCCTAGTTTCTGAGCCAACAAATAAAAGCCCTTCACCTAAGCCAGTTTTGGTTGAATTTCTGAGGCAGGACTAATACAGGGCTCACAGAGGGGAGGACCCAGGCCTGGGATCCGAACCCTCTGGTTCCTTTCTTGATTTAAAAAATCTTAGGCCTGCCAGGCGTGGCAATGCCTGTAACCCTAGTAGTAGGGAGGCAGAAGCATGAGGACTGCTGCGAGTTCAAGGCCAGCCTGAACTACATAGCGAGACTCTTTTTTTTTTTTTCTCCCTAGCACCAGGGATGGAACTCCAGCCCTCACGCAGTACCATTTGAGCTAAATCCCTGGCCCTGAGAATCTTAAACAAAAGCAAAAGAATGCTGGGCCTGTCTATCATGTTGTCGGAAGGTCTGCAGGTTGCTTAGAGGCCTCGCTGTCCCTCTCTATGTGGCCCTGTTCTGCCACAGGTCACATGCTGTATCTGTCATAGGCCTCAACTGCTTTCTCTCAACAAAGGAAAGCTTTATTTCCCAGTCTTTTCAGTTCACTGCAGGCTGGCTGAAGAGGGTATCAAAGGGTGTGTGTGTGTGTGTGTGTGTGTGTGAATGCTGATTTGGAGGGTACCAAGGGCTGAGAACAGGGTAGGGGAAGAGTTACGGGCAGGGGCCTGGAGTGTGAGGCAGGGAAGGCTTGCTAGGAGAGGACAAGTGGATGCTCTCAAAGTTTCCTCTTAAAGCCATGTCTTGGAATGGACAAATCATTCATTCACCCATGCGTCATTGTTCCATTCATTCATTCATTTGTCTTCAAGTGTATATTCTGAATGAAACTGTTAACTACCTTGCACTGCAGGTACAGCTGGGTCTGGAAGATATACTAGCACCTTGCTACGCATGTGGGCATTCTCACGCTTCTCCTCACTCTGCGGGCAAGGACCAGGGCTTCCGCAAGTGGCATCAGGAGCTTGTTGTCACCTGGAAAGTCTCAGGGCCTGGTTTGTGTCAGGTCTGTGGCTAGAGGCTGAGCTCGGGACGCTCACCCCAGGTAGGGTGGCCCAGAAGCCCTCTAGTGCTGGGTGCTGGGTCTGGTCTGCACCATCCACCCCTGTGTCACCCCCCTGGGCGGAGCAGCCCTGAGGGACCCACACAGCCCGGCACCCCTGCCGCCGGGTTGTCCGGCCCGCTCTCCCCGGAAAGCACAGACCTGGGTTGGCAGGAGCGGCAGTGGGCCAGGCATAACCAGGAGAACTGGTTGGGGCAGCTGGCCAGACTGCAAACTGGCTTCCCCCACCCCTGCCCCTCTGCCACCTCCCCTTCACCAGCCAGGAAGGAAGTTCCTGTACCGCCTATAACTGCTGAGACTTCTTGTTTTGTTTTGTTTTGAGACTGGGTCTCTATAGGTATTTCAGGTTTGGACTCCCTGCGTTGGCCAGGCTGCATTTCTCCTGCCTCGGCCTCTTGAGGGCTGTCATTACAGGCGGGCACCACGGTGCCTGGCTGCTGGTTTCTTGGGGGCCTGTTGGGGGCTGAGCACTGCTAGAAGCCCTTTCTTCAGTCATAACCAAAATTGCCCAGCGCTTTCCAGGGAGCTTGAATTTCAGAAATATGTCTGTTCACTCTGCCTCTCTATCCCCTACAGTCTGGCAGAGGCGCAAGGCTCCTTCTGGCCCAGCAAGGGAAGGGAATTGCTTCCTGGCTGGGGTGGTGGGGAGCCCTCAGAAGACTCCTAGCTCTGCCACGGTGGTGTCCACACAGGAGCAGAGAAAGCAACTGGGTGTGGTGGCGCATGCCTGTAATCCTAGGCTTCAAATTCAAATCCACATACATAGTGAGACTCTGTCTCAAAACACAAAGGAACTAGCCAGAATTGCAGTGTCACCCCATGGAGAACTGTAGCCTAGGAGAGTTATCTTAATTGGACTTCACACAGTCAAGAAATAAATTTTTTTTTTTTTTGAGACAGGGTCTCGCTTTGTAGTTCAGGCTAGCTCTGAGCTCACTATGTAGCCCAGGCAAGCCTCAAACTCAGCAATCCTCCTGCCTCTGCCTCCCAAGTGCTGGGATGACAGGCATGAGCCACCACACCTGGCACTGTGGTATGTGGTATTGCTTGCTGGTGGGCGTGAGTCTCCATGCTCAGCATTGTATGTGGTTACCAGGGATCGAACTCAGGACCTTGTGCTTGTGAGGCAGGCGCCGGAACCACTGAGCTAACCCTCCGGCCCAAGAAATAAAATTTTGTGGCATTAAGTCTCCATGATAGGAACTGATTTGTTACTGAAGCATAGCTAAGCCCATACTGACTAATATCACTGCACTATTTTGCTCCCAGCTCCATTACCATTGCTGTTTACTAAACTTAAGGTCTCATTCCATTCAAACTGTTCTAAAGAAAGAACATGGGCCGGAGATTTAGTTCAGTGGTTCCAGCACCTGCTTAGCAAGTGCAAAGTCCCTGATTTGATCCCCAGTAACCACATACAAAAGTGCCAGCTGTATGGCTCATGCCTGTAATCCCCCCACTTGGGAGGCAGAGGCAGGAGGATTGCTGAGTTCGAGACTTGCCTGGGCTACATAGTGAGCTCAGGGCCAGCCTGAACTAAAAAGCGAGACCCTGTGTGAAAGAAAGAAGGAAGGAAGGAGGCAAGGAGGCAAGAAAGAACATTGGAAGAATGAAGATTGTATTTTTGTTTGTTTTGTTTTGGAGATAAATTGTCACTATGTAGTTCAGGGTGGTCTGGAACTCACAGTGATCCTCTTGCCTCAGCCTCCCGAATGGTGGGATAAACAGACAGATGTGCTTATAGGTTGCTGTGAAACTGGATATCGCCACCTGTGCTTTCCATGCTCTGGTTGGACAAGGGCCTCATCATCAGAAAGCTGGAAGGCAGGGCTGCTTTTCCTTCTTTCTTTTGTGCAGCACCTGCCACCTGCCTGGTGATCGCGGTGTCAGAGCTACACTCTAGGGCCCCGGTGGCGCGTCTGGACCCGGGAGAGTCGGAGCTGGCCCAGAACACACTTCTGTCCTCCGGTGCTAGCTGCACAGGTGAGGGAGCCTGGGGCTGGGTGGAAGTGAGTCGTAGGCCGGTCCCAGGGAAGGCACGTCTGAGCCAGGCCCTGCACTGGGCTCCGAGGCCAGCGGGCACCCTTCCTGCCAAGCAGCTCCTTCCGCCTTAGCTTCCACCCAGGGGCTGAGGGGTTCAGGGGGCAGTGTGCCTCTCGCTCCCTCTTCACCAGGTCCCCTACCAGCCCTGGCAAAGCGCTCTGGGGTGACGAGTGAGTAGGACTGGGCCGGGGCTCCCAGAGGGGCCCAGAACTGGGTCTCGGGAGGAGTGTGTGTTGTGTTTCATTTCCCCTGTGCTGGGCGTCAAAGCCGGGCCGGCACATGAGCCACGCAAGCACTATATGCTGAGCCACGTCACCGGCCACGGCTTCTGCCCACATCTTCTTTCTAACAAAACAGACATAGGGTGGAGGTGTGGCTCAGTGGGGCAGCACCTGCGAAAGCCAGCCTGAGGCCTTGGGTTCCAGCCTGGCGTCAGAAACCAACCTGCAAAAACTGCCACGCCAAAAAGCAGGGTATAGAAAGGCAATTCTGTGCTTTTGTTTTAGACAGGGTCTCACTGTATAGTCCAGGTTGGCCTTGAACTCACCATGGGGCCCAAACTGGCCTCAAACTCACAGAGATCTTCCTGCCTCAGCCTTCTGAGTGCTGGGATTACAGGTATACACCAGGCCCAGCAGGCAGCCTTTTTTTTTTGAGACAGGCTCTCACTTTGTAGTTCAGGCTGGCCCTGAGCTCACTATGTAGCCCAGGCTAGCTTGAATGCACAAAAGGTAGCAAAGAAAAGCACAGGATTCAGAGAAAGAGCAGCCTGGGGATTTGCGCCTGGATCCTGCTGTACCTGAAGTTGGGCAGATACACAGTTTAGGCCAAGAGCCCAGGAATCCCATCTTTTGCCCAAGCTGCATGAGCCAGTCCATGCCCTGGATTGGGCAGCGGACACAGACCCCGCTTACTGTACCCGTGCACATCATGTTAGGTTCTCCCCTATGGGACCGTGAGTACCAGCAGGCAGAGACTGGTTGCAGATGGTCTCATTTCTCATTTCGGATTTTTAAGTTTTGGAGACGGGGTATGCCTATGTTGCCCAGGCTCTCTGAACTCCTGGGCTCACGCAGTCCCCCTGCCGCGTGCTTCTGAATACCTGGGACTAAAGGCACATGTCACTCTGCCCAGCTCTAATATGCCCCTTCTAAAATGAAGACGTTAACAGCACCTATCTCTGCAGATCCGCTGTTCTGTGGTTGGTGGTCGGCTTTGTGCTGCGGGTGGGCCAGGCATGGAGTGGGCGCTTTGCAGTGTGTGTCCAGGGGAGGAACAGACACGCCCAAGACCAGCTCTCAGGCCCCACACAGTGGCCCTGCTGGGGGTCCAAGCCCCCCAGCACCCTGGACGCCTCTGGCAGGCTGCCCACCCACCACTCTCACACCTCTGGGAGCCCAGCTGGGAGCCAAGCTCAACCCTACAGCACAAACGAAGGGCAGCAGATCTTGGGGGTGGCCCGGGGGTGGGAGCGAGCTACCTGGGGGCTGCTCCCCTTCAGAGCTGCTGCTGTCCAGAAGCTCTGTCTTGGGGAGGGCACGGCAAACCTCCAATCCCCTTAGCTCCCCAGCGACTCTCACTTGATGTGTCACTGGAGGCAGAGGGGCTTGCCTGTCCCCACCGGCTTTGTGGGGACCCTCGCGGCCTGACAGACTTGGTGGCGCCATGGTCCAGGACTAGTGCTGGGGGACGCGGCCATGCTGCCCTGGGCATTAACCCTCTGCTCCATGTCCCTGGGCCTTTAACGGCAGTGGGGACCTTTCCACTCTGGACCGGGTCTCACTAGATCCCAGCGCGGTCAGTGTGTCCGCGCTTGAGCTCTGAGACCTGGCTGGGGGAAGGGCCCGGGGAGGGCCTGCGGGTCTCAGCGCTCCGACTTCGCACCCGCCGCCCACACCCCTCCCCGTGGAGACCCCGGCCGACCGTGCCGGCTTCCTAGGCCCCTCGGCCGGCCCCTTCCCGTGTCCAGCCCCGCGCTCCCAACAAAGGCGACCGACCACGTGCCCTCCTTGCAGCGGACTCGGAGCGGGGACGCTCGCGGCTTCCCGGCCCTGCTCCCGCCGGGGCTAGGTCGGACGCGGGCGCAGCACCCGGGGCACCCCTACCCCCTAGCGCCGTCGCCCCGGGCCGGCCTCGCCCACTCACATCCGCGGCCGCTGCAACCCCGCGAAGCGGCACTAGGGGGAGCTCTGGCTACTGGCTTGGAGGACGCAATCCAAGCGGCGCAGCCAACAGCTATTTCCTTGGGCTTGCAGGGAGAAAAATGGGGAGGGGGCGCGCACTGTTCCCCTCCTCAGCAGCTCCTCTCTTCCCGTGGGAAGCCGAGGAAACAGCCCTGGGGAGGTGGTGATGAAGGTGCCTTTCCTCCCCGCACCGCACGCCTCCAGATCCTCCCTCTTCCCCCACCCGCGTGCTGCCCCCGCGTCCTGAGCGTGTCCCCGAGAACTTCACCTCCCGGGGCACGGGCTCCCGAGGCGAGCTGACCCGGAGACCTGGCTTCCGGAGTCAGGGTGGGGCGTCAGGCGGGAGGCGCGAAGGCTGGGCCGTGCGTAGAGTCGTCCTGCGGGGCGGCTGGGGGTGCCGCGTGGAAAGGGGGACGCTGGCGTCTTGGGGGGATTAGCGATACCAAACCCCGAGAAGGATCCAACCACAGAGAACTACAGGCCAATCTCCCTAACGAACGTGGGGCTTTGGGAAGACGGCCAGAGACGGGGAGACACGAGAGACCCCCTCAGACGCAGAGCGAGCAGGCCGCCTCTGGGCTTCTTTTCCGACGCCCCCTCCCCCGGCTTCTCGTGGTTACCACCCCCTCGGCGAGAGCTGCAACTGCTCCCGCGGCCCCGGGCCCGGCCGCAGCTCCAGATGTGCGCCGGGGTGCAGCGGGGAGAAGGCGAGCTTCCCCCGGGCCTTGGCACATTCCCCCGCTCTGAGGTCATCCCGTAGGTGGTCAGCGGGGAGCGCGCCCGGAGCCTTCCTGCCTCGCTCCTGGGGAGGGCGGGGGGCGGGAGCGGCGCGCGCGGGGAGGGGCGGCGGAGGGCGGGAGACGCCGCCAGCACACCACCAAGTGGCACCGAGCAGTGATAACAAACTCAACTTAAAAAAAGAGAAAAAAAAAAAAAAAGGAAAGGAAAAAACTTCCTCAAGTTGCAGCCGGAGACGTGCGGACGTGCAGGCGGACGCGCGGGGCGGAGAGTGTGGGTGGCCCGGGAGCCCCCCGGCCGCGGGGAGCTCGGACTCGAGGCCGAGCGGGCCCTGCGCCCCGGGTGCGCGGGAGCGTGCGGAATGAAGCGGCCGGTCCCGGGGTCAGCGCCCTTCCGCGGGCGAGGGAGGGGGCCGGGGAGCGCAAGGCCCGGGCTTCGTCCCCGGGACGACAACCCTCCTCCCCTTCCCGTTCCCACCCAGGGCCTTGCGGATGTGGGCAGATCCCGCGCCCCCCCCCCCCCCCCGGCCCGCCTGAAAACAAGACACCACCGTACTCTACGAGCGACTTTTTATTAAGATTATAAATTTAAACAAATCATCTGAACAGTTCTACCCGGTGACAACAACCCAGTATGCACAAAATACAGGAGGACGAAGAAGGCCAGAGGAAGGGAAAGCTTGGCAACTTGTCTGGGAGTCCTCATGGTGCTAGAGGGGCTGCCGATGAACCCCACCTTTTTACAACAAAAGGCTTTTAAATTAAACAAAATATACGGAGCTCAAGACCACAGGATGAGGTTCTCACAGGCCCGAACAATGCTGGTTTCGTGAAATGCAACCGAAGGGCAACCCAGGACTGTGCAGTAACTCAGAGACACAAACACACACACACAGACCGCACACGTACACACACCATAGCTGACCAGGAACTTAGTGAGAAGTCTCCGACGCAGTCGCCGGTCACGGTCCCGGCCCCTCCCTCTCCCCGGGCCACGGGGGATCCAGGTGAAGGAATCGACTTCCTTTTTTGTTTAGTGAGGACCGCAGTGCTGGGCATGATGGGAAATGTAGTCCTCTGAGCTCGCCCCCCACCCCTTCCCCAAACAGGGTCCAGGGAATGTTGGGGTGTCAGGCACCACCCTGGAGTCAGGGAGATGGGTGGGAGAGGGGAGGGGTCGGAGGCAGAGGGGTGGGGAGAGGGGTTCAAAACACCCGCCCTGGGAAGAAAAGGAAAAAAAAAAAGTTGAAGTGTTTTCATTTCTGCCTTCTCATTTGGAGAACTTTGGGGGCCGCCCCCAGAGAGGAAATGCGACCCAAACGTCCCTTTTGGAGACAGAGTTTGCCTTTGTTTTTTGCTGAGGATTTCACAAGACTCATTCCTCACCCCACAGAAGGACTCAGGAGAGCGGAACGTCGGGCTTCCCGCGTCTGACAACTGATTGGAATCTGCGTCCCCAGCTCCGCGCCCTCCTGCGCCCCGGTGGCCCGCGCGCCCTGCCTCGCCCCCGGCCGCCCGACACCTCCTCCGGGCCGCAGCCCTCCCTCACGTGGCAGGCTCCTCGCTAAACACCACTGCAATCACTACAATAAAAAAGGGGGGGAAAAAGAGTAGGAGAAACACAAAGCATACTTAAATAGGCGCATTTTCTCTCTGCAAAAATAAAGTCCAAGATTTTATATTTCTTTTTTTTTATTTTACAATTATAAAACATCAGCCGCCTCCCCTGCTCGTCCCCAGCTCAGCCCCGAGTGGCTGGACGCTCGCTCGCTCCCTCCTCTCGCCCCTTGGCCGAGTCTTTGTCTGGCCCCAGCCCCGCGGGGCCCCGGGTCCCCGTACCCTCGGGGGTCCCTAGAAGGCGACAATGGCTCGAGTCCAGGCGCCGAGGCTAGCGAGCGCCTGCTTGGCGCACAGCTGCCCGTTGAGCGGCGGCGCCTGCTCCGAGTCCGGCTGTCGGCTCACCAACCCCGAGAAGCCGGAGCCAAAGATGGAGATCAAGTTTGAGATGTTGGACGCGTCCGGAGACGAGTCCGGGCAGAAGTCCTCGAAGCGAGCGCGCTTGCAGGGGGCGAAAGGGGTGCCCCCGGGGGGCTCGGCCCCCAAGTCGCCCGCGTCCTCCTCCTCGTCGTCCTCGTCCTCCTGGCCAGGGTAATACTTGCGCTTGCACCCGGCGGCGGAGGACGGCAGGCCGGGTCCCGGAGCGCCCTGGCCACAGCAGGGGCAGTGGGCGGAGGCGCAGCAGTCCTGGTGCAAGTAGCCGTTTTCCACCGTGGTCACCACGTGTGTGTCCAGGTCCAGCACGGTGGTCTGGCTGCTGCAATGCACGCCGAAGTCCGAGGGGGCCGGGTATGCGCCCCGGTAAAAGCCGGAGGAGGAGGCGGGGGCCGGGGAGATGGGCGGGGAGGCGGCGGCCGGAGGGGCGGCCCCTGGGGGCGCAGAGGGCGCGGAGCAGGCGGCGGAGGCGCGAGGGTCCCGCGGGCAGAGCGCGGCGGGCGCAGGCGGCGGCGGACCCGGCTGCAGCGGCTCCAGGGCCGGCCCGCGGTGGGGCGCGCCGTGCGGCGGCTGGAGCGCAGCGCACCCGGGCAGCTCCGCGAGCGCCCCGGCCGCTGCCGCCGCCGCCGCGCAGCCCCTAGGCGCCGGGTGCTGCTGGGGTTGGTGCAGCTGCTGCTGGAGGTGCAGCTGGTGGAGCTGGTGAAGCGGGTGCAGCTGGTGCCGGGCGGCCAGCTCGCGCGCCTCCGCGTCCCCACCGCCGCCGCCAAGTTGGAGCGGGCCGAAGTCGGCTGTGCTGGCCGGCATGCCGGGCGCCGCCGCCGCGTAAGCGAGGGGCTGGTGTTGGTGGAGGGGCGGCTGCGGCTGCAGCGGAGGCTGCTGGCGCCGGTAGAGCTCGGCGTAGCGCTCGCTCAGGTAGAGCTGGCGCGCGTTGCGGAGCACGTAGGACACCAGGAGGTTCTTGTGCAGCTTGATGCCGCCGCGCTGGGTCCGGGAGCTGTGGATCTTACGCAGGGAGATGCTGATCAGGCTCTGGGCGTCCAGGGCGCACTCCATGCTCTCGCGGCGAAGCAGCCGCTGCTGCTCCTGCTAGTACTGCTGCTGTTTCTGCCTCCAGCCGGCCGCCGGGGCGCACTGAGCAAGGGGGAACGAAGCCCGGGTCAGCGGGTCGGCTGCGCTCCGAGAGGAGCCGCCACCATGCGCCGCGCGCCACCCACCGGCTCGCTCTCCCCAGACGGCGCCAAAGCAATGAGCCTCGGCCGGCCCCGGCCCCAGCTATTTAGCTGGGAAGCCGGACCCCGCCTCCCAGCAGCTGAGCCAATAGGAAGACGGAGAGTCTCCCGAGTGACAGGCACTACCCGCCCCCGGGCCTCTCGGCTGGCCAATCAGACCAAGGCGGTTCCTTTGTGCTATTCAAATACCGAACGGACCCGGGGCCTCCAACGCCGCCGCTGCCTCGAATGTTCTCCTGGGGCCGCCGCGCTGCGCGGGGCTCGGAGCCGCCGGGACTGCGCTCTGCAGCGCGGATGTCTCTCAGGGGCCATGTCGGTGCCCAAAGCTGCTCTCGGCCGGCCTCGGCCCGGCCCCTGCAGGCTGGGCATTCAGCCCCCTGGTGCCGCGCCACAGCTCCTCCCCCTTCCGCGAGGCCCGGCCTCACCTGCCGCAGGTGCGCGCTTTGCTCCCCGCTGGCGGTGCCTCCTCTGTCTGCTTCTCACCCTCCCGCGCCAGGACTGCTGAAGCCAAGGTCGCTGCAAAAGAATCGTGATACTGGGGGGCCCCTTTAGGGAGAGAGGCTTGGGGGTACCCTTTCCCCAGGGCAGTGTTGGGCCTGGCTTCCTGACTTTTTTTTTTTTTTTGAGACAGGGTCTCGCCATGTGGCTCAGGCAAGCCTCGAACTCAGCAACCCTCCTGCCTCTGCCTCCCGAGTGCTGGGATGACAGGCGTGAGCCACCACGCCCGGCTGTTTCCTGACTTTTGACTGTGTCTGTGGGAAAAGCCTGAGCCAGGTGTATTTTGGTTTCAAATGCAGAAGGTCTCAGGCCTGCCAGGGATCTGGGTACCTACAGCGCAGGGAGAGCTGCCGGGCTTCCTAACCACGCTCAGTGACCGCTCCCTTCTGCTGACGAATAACAGTGGCAATAGGGACCATTATCATATGGCTAATATGGGACTGGGCCTGCCTAGGAAGGCCCAAGTTCTTCTGTTAACCTTTACAGAGCAGGGCTGAGGCCAGAGGAGCGGAGAGCTCTCCGATGGCCCCATAGCTCTTAGGGACGGAGCTGGCACCATGGGCTCAGGCTGCCGCCGTCCTGAGGTGAGCTCAGGGTTTGAGCTGCAGGCTGCAGCTTGGAGGAGGCTGAGCTTTAGGAGGTCTTTGTCCTGAGCTGCCTTGGGCCGCCTCCTCCAGCTGGGGAAAGGGAGCATCAGGATTGCTGACTTCGGGGGGACTCTGTCTGGACAGAGAGGCCTGAAGGGGGTGATTGCGCCTCCAGGGCCCTCTTGGGGCCAGGGCAGGGCCTGCCTGACAGTGGTTCTGAGGACCAAGGCAGAGACTGGAGAGGCAGGTGGGGCTTGGGCTGGGTGGAGGCCGCTCCCCCAAATTCCCATGAGCTCCTGCTGAGTCTCCCCTTCTTCTGCCCCAGCCCCTGCCTTGTCCCCCTGGCAGGGGTCGCTGGACCCAGCCAGTCCACACTGCACAGTCTTCACGATTTGTTCTCCAGCACCTCCTCAGTGCCAGTGTTGAGGGTGAAGACAAGTTAAGGGTGTTTATCCCGTTTGTCAGGCCAGGACCCTGGGCACCCAGAGCTAAAGGGACTTGCCAGAGACCACATGGCTCCAGGTACAGAGCTCTGTACTCTTCCTCCCCCCACCCAGAGCAGGCGGGGTGAAACTCTAGGGGGGGCCTCCAAGCAAGGACATTTTACCTACACCCTAAAGGTGATCCAGCCCCCGGGGGCTGGTGAGGATAGCTGTTGGAATAAAACTGCACCACCCCTTCCTTCCCTAACACCCACCCCAAACTCACCACCTGCTTCATTTATTTCAGCTTGAGGGTCACCTTTCAGATACTGCCAGCCTGGGAGGTGGGCTGGGAGCTCAGGGACCCCCGCCTGGCTTGAGTTGGAGCACTGGTTGAGTTCGGAACCCACAGTGCAATCTGGGCCTCCGTTCTGCCCTTGCTGGGTGTTTATCAGGGAAATGGAGACTTCGCTTGCTGGGCCAGGAAAGGTAGACTCGGGGCTGGGGAGAGGTATGTTCCAGGCACAGAGCTGTGAGCCCGGCTTCCTGGCCTGGTACCTGGTCTTGACTCAATTGCCCCACCACTTGTTTACTGTGTGACTGGGCCCTGCAGGGTAGGAGCCGGTAGGAGCAGAGCTCAGTCTCAGCTCATCATTCAGAGCTTTCTTTTCTTTCTCTGTTTTGAAATAGGGCCTTGAACTCACAGCGATCCCCCTGCCTCAGCCTCCTAAGTACTGGGATTACATATGTACGTCACTGTGGCCAGTTTGGAGACTCCCCCGCCCCACTGTGCCCCACAATACACTTTGGGGACCAGGCTGGGCAATTAAGCTAGGGGTGGAAAGAGGTGCTGGGTAGGGGAGACAGCACCCCCTTTCACAGTTCCTCTTGGTATCTCCCAACCCTCACCCATGGATACTCCAAATTCAATTTTGAGCTCTATGTATTGTTTTTTTTTTGTTTTGTTTTGCTTTCTTTGAGACAGGGTCTCACTTTGTAGTTTAGGCTGGCTCTGAGCTCACTGTGTAGCCCAGGCAAGCCTTGAACTCAGCAATCCTCCTGCCTCTGCCTCCCGAGTGCTGGGATTACAGGCGTGAGCCACCATGCCAGGGACTGTGGTTTGTGGGTCTGATTGCTGGTGGACGTGAGCACCATGCCTGGTATTGTTGTATGTGGTTACTGGGGATCGAGCCAGGAATCTTGTGCTTGCTAGGCAGGCACCGGAACCACTGAGCTAAATCTCTGGCCCTATTTGGTTTTTTTGAGACAGGGTCTCACTACATAGTTCAGGCTGGCTTTGAACTTACTATGCAGCTCAGGCTGGCCTTGAACCACAACAATCCTCCTGCCTCAGCCTCCTGAGTGCTGATATGACAGGTATGTAGCACCATGTGTGGCTGAATTTTGAGCTTCTCTTTCCTGGGCCTTCTGAGGCACAGGGACATTGAGGGAGCTTACTTGACCTCTCCTCAAGGATCAAGGGGTGGCCTGTGGGGAGGGCTCAGCAGTTGTCTGGTTTAATAAAACCTCTTGATCTTTTTTGGGGTGGCCTGGGCAGAGGAGCTGTTGCAGCTGTTGTAAGAAAACACTCACCAAAGGAGGTGAGCGAACAGCTGAAGTATGTGGGGGCCCGGGGCCCGGGGTGCCTGGGGGGTGGTGCACACAACAGGAAGTCACAGATGTACATAGGGTGGTGGAAGGACGGGTCAGCACAGTGTGTTTCTTGGGGTGAAGCACAGGCCCCCTGAGCCAGGTTGGGCCACTTGCCTTGCCTGCCTGGGGCCTGAGTCACTGCTCCCTGGAGGAAGTTAATGCCTCCATGTTTACAGAATGCTCCGCTGGACAGCATGGAGCACCCCAGGGAGTGCCACCCCAGGTCAGTTAGCACAGGTGCCTGGGGTGCCTCTGGTCACCCAGACCTGGGCGTGGGGTGGCCAGGAAGTGCCTGGTCAGCAGGGCGGTTTGGCCAGTGGGCTCTCGGGCCTGGGTTGGGGGTGAGGGTGCAGAAACGAAGAGCTTCACTGAGGCCTTGTGTGGAAAGAAGGGAGGAGAGACGGACCTCACGTGGCCACTCTCCGGGTGTGCGGAAGGGGCATCTCGAGGGAGCTGCTCCGTGGGGACAGAGACGCTCAGGGCAGCGTCCAGGGAAAACAGTGGGGTGTGGCCAGTGGGGGACTGGACACCAGGGAGTCCTCTCAGCACCGTGGCCACGAGGGCGCAGGAGCGCTGAGTGCCGTGCGGGGGTGCCAGGAGGTGAGGCTGGGGTCCCAGGTTGGGGCAGCCCCACCGGCAGCACTGCAGGGCCACACCCACCGCCGCCCTGGGAGAGTTAATGAGCCACCAACGGCTGTGTTTGCTCTGCCCGGTCCTGGCATAGACCCAGTGCCCAGGAAGACACTGGCCTGGCTTCGAGTGTAACCCGCAAGGCGACAGTGGCTCTGCTGCGCGGAGCTGTGTTCTCACCAGGCTCATGTGAGCTCCGTGGGCCGCAGGTCACCCTCTGAGGCGGGTTCAGTTCAAATCTCTGTGTCCTGGGTGGAGCGAGGCCTGGAGTGGACGTTCTGAGCGGGGTGACCGCGAGGAGTAGCAGCGCTCTGGGGGCAGAGGGGCAGCAGCTGGTGTCACTCTACTCGCTGGCGGGATGCGTGGCGTGCGGGTTCACGCCTGTCTGAGCAGCTGGCAAGGGCTGGGTGGACATTGCTCGTTCATCATTCATTCATTCTCTTCCTCCTCTCTTCAGTAAGGGTTGGTGTGGAGGTGTGTGCTATGGGAAGACACCAAGCAGATCTCTGGCCCAGTGTCAGGATCCTTTGAATCTCTTGAGACCAAATCTGATCAACTAGTAGTGTCTGCTGGACCTCTGGGTTGTCAGGGATTCAGCCTGTGCCTGATCGATTAGTGATGTCTGTCGGGTAGGAGGAGGGATATCACACTGGGGCTGTCTGGTTCAGGCAGAGAGTAGAGCCTGGGATCAGTGGGAATGGGTTCTAGCCCCAGAGTGGCCATGTTACTCCTAGGTGGCATGCTTTCTTGGGCCTCAGCTCCCCAGTGTGCCACCTTCCTCCAGGAGGTGGCATGAGCATCCGAGGACTCACAGGTGCTTTGCAAAGTGGAGCCAAGAATGGCAGCGGGGAGTGGTCTGGAAGCCACCCCTTCCCTTCTTCCCTCCCCAGAACACTGACAGGAGCTGGGCCTGGCCAGGCTGGAGTTAATCCAGGCCACGCGGGGTGGGGGTGGGCAAAGGGGTGGCTGGGTGGGGGGCACTGCAGCAGCTCCTGGCTCTGAGCTGTTTTTATAACTCACTTAGTACAGACCTTTGTCCCCTTGCTGCGCTGCTGGGAGTTTCTAAGGAGTGAGAGGCCTCTTGGATCTTCGGCTGTGAATGGCGGAGATTTCGTTTTCCTTTTGGGCAGTGGGGGCCAGTGAATATGCTCCCTGCCTCCCCACCTCCCTGCTCAGTGAGTAATGACTGTGGACTCCTTTGTGTCAGGAT
The DNA here is from genome assembly GCA_004025085.1 of Thryonomys swinderianus. NCBI lineage: Eukaryota > Metazoa > Chordata > Mammalia > Rodentia > Thryonomyidae > Thryonomys > Thryonomys swinderianus. The sequence continues at coordinate 4,025 of PVIC010007676.1, read as the reverse complement.
GGAGTTGAATGTGAATTCCTTCTCCTTCATCTTCAAAATGACTGAGCAAGAGCCGGGCGTGGTAGCACATGCCTGTGATCTCTGCAATGGGGAGGCTGAGACAAGAGGATCGCTGTAAATTTGAGGCCAGCTTGGGCTACACAGTGAGCTCAAGGCCAGCCTGCACTGCCTAGCAAAAACTGTCCCAAAAAACAAAAACAAAAAAGTGAAAAAATAAAAATGACCTAATGAGGTAGGGGTGACCAAAATCTCCATGTGAGAGTTGAGTAAACTGAGGCCCGCAGAAGTGAAGGTCGTCTACAACAGCGTCGGGCCTCCCCTGGCTGCTGTGTGAGCCGGGGCGGGCCTCTTGATCCCCTTTGTTTGTGTATCTGTCTGTGGTTCTGGGGATGGAATCCAGGGCTTCACACGCATGTGCGGAGCGCTCACCACTGAGCCCCACTCCCCTTCCCCTGGCTTCGGGCCTCTCCGGGCAGCTGTGCGTCTCGGTGCTCTTCCTCCCGTCTGTGATCTGCTCCGGCAGTCACACATCCATCCTTCCGCAGAGAGGCAGAGCCGACTGTGAGCCCAGGCGCGCGGTCCCGGCCCCTGGAACCCTTCTTGCCTTCTAGACGGAAGCAGACACGGGCTGGGAAGCAGGGAAACCAGCAGGCCACGGGCAGTGCAGCGTGCAGGCTGGGCCGGAGGCGGGCAGGAGGAGGCCGGCGCCGCCCCCAGGGTCCCCACAGCCGCTCTGTCCGGCCCTCCGCAGGCTGCAAGGCCGGGGCTGCTCAGTCTCTCCTGCTCCGCAGGACTGGTGAATTTTTAATGCTGGTTCCATAGAACAAAGTGGAGTTTCTCGTTTTTGTTTTTGAGAGCATTTCTCAAAAACTCACTTCTCATCCGTGTGTGTGTGTGTGTGTGTGTGTGTGTGTGTGTGTAAACCAGAGAGAGACAGCCCTTCAGGGCTGTGTGTCTGTCCTCAATTCATCCTGAGAGCTCCTTTCTATTCTTGTTTAATTAACAAACAAATGAAAAACAAAACAAACAAAAACTCCAGAGCCCAGTGGGATTTTGGCTCTGGACCTGGGTACGGACCCCTACTCATGCCCTCAGTGACCTCACAACCCTGAGGCTCAGGGACTAAGATCACCCTTGTCATATAAGTGAGGAAACCGAGGCAGCAGTGGGTGTGACCTTCCCCCTGTAGAGCGCTGTCCAAAGTATGTCTCCCAGACCCCAGCTCTGGCTTTGGAGGGCCCTATCCTGAGACCTCGGAGAGTCTGAGGAGGGGAAGAGAGAAGGGGAGAGAGGCCGGGAGGGAGCCTCGCGGCTGGTGCCGGGGGTGTGGTCTTCCCAGAGCGGACCGGATGTGGTGGAGTCTCTGCCTTGGACGTTTTAGTTTGCTTGTTTGAGACAAGTGTCTTGCTGTGTAGTCCAGGCTGGAATCAAGCTCACGGCAACTCTCCTGCCTCAGCCTCCAGAGCACTGCGTGGACAAGCACGCACTGCCATCCCTGGCTTTTGGTCTTGTACCTTTGCCTTTTGTCTTTTTGTCTGTGGTGGCTCCCAGTGCCCTCTTCTCGGCTTATTAACCGGGGATTTTCTGGGCCCTGGGCACAGAGTTCCTCACGTGAACAGTGTCACTGCGTCCTTGTGGGACTTCTGGCTGAGTGACTCATGATCGTGCCCATCTCACAGGGGAGACGGTTGAGAGCAGGGAGGTGCAGTGGCTGGGACCCCAAATAGTAGCTTCCGGATCTAACTTATAACCCTTGGGAGGAACCTGTCAGGCCAAAGAAGACGGCCTCTGGGACCGAGAGCGGAGGCATGCAGGTGTCTGGACCCTCCGCCGCTGTCTGGTTCGTGCTCGGCCCGCTGGCCCCTGTGCGCTGTCCGAGGCTGCTCTGCTGTAGAGCCAGCGGCCCCAGCCTGGGTCTCGGCTCCCCACGCGCTCTCCCGGGGCTCCTGGTCTTTTCCATGGCTGCCGGTTTTCCTCCTTGGCAGCAAGGGCGCCCTCTGTCCCCGTCTTGTGCACGCGACGGCACGAGTGGCTTTATACAGTCTGAGTGAGGCTGTGCTCTGCTGCAGTGACAAACAATGCTCCAAACCTTAGAGACTCAACGTGGCGAGAGTGTAACCCTTTTCACACGGTGGCCTAAAGCAGGGCAGACACCCAACTCCAGGGACCCTCTCATCGTGTGGCTTTAACATTCCAGCATGTGGAGCTTCCGGGAAGGGAGATGGGAGAATGTGGCTGGTAGAAGCAGGATTAGGAGACCAGAGCTTTAATAGAATCCCTCATTGGAAGACACTGGATTCTGTATTGATCACTTTCCTGTGTCTGGGACAAAACAGCCGAGATCTGCCACTTAAAAGACGAGAGGTTGGGCCAGGGATTTAGCTCAGTAGTTCCAGCGCCTGCCTAGCAAGTGCAAGGTCCCTGGTTCGACCCCTGGCAATCACATACAACAATACTGGGCGTGGTGACTCATCCACCAGCAGTCAGTACCAAATACCACAGTGCTGGATTTGGTGGTTCATGCCTATAATCCCAGCACTCAGGAGGCAGAGGCAGGAGGATTGCTGAGTTCGAGGCTTGCCTGGGCTACACAGTGAGCTCAAGGACAGCCTGAACTACAAAGAGAGACCCTATCTCAAAAAAAAAAAAAAAAAGAGGAGAGGTTTATTTTGGCTCATGGTTTTAGTTCACGGTTGAGCATGGAGGAAGGGGCTGGCGGAGGATAGTGGCTCAACGCCTGGCAGCCAGGAAGTAGAGAGGAAGGAAGAGCCAAAACAAGAATGCAGCGGCCTCTGGACATCCCCAGTGACCTGCCTCTAGTCGAGCCATACCTCTAGACAGGGTGTTCAGTCGTGATCTCTTAAGAACTGAGTCTACCGGGCTAGAGATTTAGCTCAGTGGTTCCGGTGCCTGCCTCGCAAGCACAAGGTCCTGAGTTCGATCCCCGGTAACCACATACAATGCTGGGCGTGGTGACTCACGCCCACCAGCAATCAATACCACATACCACAGTGCCGGGCGTGGTGGCTCATGCCTGTCATCTCAGCACTCGGGAGGCAGAGGCAGGAGGATTGCTGAGTTCGAGGCTTGCCTGGGCTACATAGTGAGCTCCCAGCCTGAACTACACAGTGAGACCCAGTCTCAAAAAAAAAAAAAAGAAAAAGAAAAAGAAAGAACTGAGTCTACCAATCTGTTGGAGGGCCAACCACCTTCAAATGCCCACTTCCAGATACCTGAGCTGGCAGTGTTTTAGATCTGACCCACAACAGATTCTGGCCAGCGCTGCCCTACTGTGGGGCCCATGCCCCCAGCCCTCCCTGCAATGTCGTGTTGCCATGCACACTGGGAACACCCCAGCACCCCTACTTCCTGGGTGAAGGGACTGAGGCACATGGAGCTCCCCTATTCTGCTTTAATTTTCAAAGCCACGAAGTGGCAGGCTGTGGTTCAGAAGCCCATCTGGTCTTGCCCAGAGCCCAGATGTTAATGTCTCTGCTCTTGCCTCTGGCCACCTCCAGATGGGCTGCTGGGGACAGTCCAGAGACCTGGCCCAGTGTGCTCAAGCCCTCCTCAGGGTTCCGGGTGAGGCACCCACCAAGTGCCTCTGGCCAGAGGGGGCCAGTGTTAGGAGTCAGGACCAGAGGGGTGCTGATGGAAGGGACCCTCGTCAAAGCTCCCATAGGCCTTAAGCCATTTCTGGAAGCCAGTAGCTAAATTTGTTAACAAGAAGATGTATGTCACGGTGAGCTCTGTGGGTTGGACAACACAGTCGGGCGCCTCCTGCTCCAGGACTGTCAACCCCTTTGGCATCCCTAGTGCCAACCAGCATGGCATTTGGGTTCTCTAGGGTGCCTGTGAGGCAGCAAGTTTTATCAATCCCATTTTACAAAGAAGGAAACTGAGGCTAAGAAAGTATGTTAGGTTGGATTACTGTTCAATAATTTTTCATTTCCCTGGGACAGAGTAATTCTCCTGGATTTGGCTATGGACATACATAGGACCTGCTTTGAACAATAAACTATGGC
>PVIC010007675.1:19363-50384 GCA_004025085.1 Thryonomys swinderianus | reverse complement strand
AAAAAAAAAAAAAAAAAAAAAAAAAAAAAAAAAAAAGAAAGAAGAGGGGATGCTTAATGCTAATGACCTTAGTAACCCTTCTGTGAGATAACATGAAACACAGAGAACAGAGCAGCAGAGAATATGCCTGGAGAACTGAGGTGGAGACCAGAAGAGAATTACAGGTAAAAGAAGAAGAATGTTTACCGGGCCAGTCCAACTCTAAACTCTTGACACTAATTTTCAGCTCCATTCACTTCAGAAGTTAATGGTTGATTTGGCTGGAGGCGTTTTCATTTGAGCAGCTGGTCAAACCACAGCAGTCGGGATTTAAAAACAAGGTCAGACTCACAGTCATTCTGCATGACCCCAAGCTGAGCAAGTCCATCCATCAGCTGAGCCCTGGGGTGGATACTTGCACAGTGGCAGAGTAGAAAGAGCACCAAGCCCAATGCCAGGAAAACAGTGTTTGCATCCTGGTTTTGGCTTTAGCTCACTGTTTGACCATGGGTGAGTCACTTGACATCTCGGATTCAGTTACTGACCTTGTTAAAATGAAGGACTGCACTAGAGGACTCTAAAGGCCCCTCCCAACGATGTAAACTACACTAACTAATGAGAGGATCGGAGAGGGACACTTTCTCTGACTGTTGTGTGAGCAAAAAGACACTACCAAAGATGACCCTAGAGCTAGTAGCTGGGTCAAAAAGCAGAATGAGAATGTAAGTGAGGAGCAAGCTTTCTCAGATCACATGACTAAGACAGAAACTTGAAAATAAGCCTTTTAGGCCTGTATTGACTTGAATGGAAAAATCAAACTTGAGAGATTGGGAAAAATTCCTGTGGAGAAATGACCTCCAACTGACACAAAGCCCTAGATAGTTTTTTTTTTTTTGCTTTTGTTTTTTGTTCTTAATTGAATTCTTTATTGGTACATTTTATATACAGCTCACAATCATACTCAACGTTGGGGAATTTGTACCAGTATATGAAGTTCCTAGGTAGGTTTTAATAGTGACAGTACTAAAAACAAGAATGGCCTTGCCTGGCCCAGGGTCTCCTGCTTGTTTCTTACTCTAGGATCTTAGCAAGAGATAAACATGCTCATCACCTATCACCTCACTCACCTCCACTGGAGTTCTAGTTTTGTACAAGAAAACAGAGGAGCTGAAAATCATCTCAGGTCAACATGGAGGAAGCATGGCTCAAGGCCAAAGCTTCTCCTAAGAAAAGGATTTCTTTAGTACTCCATCGGGTTTTAAATGGAATATTTTAGAACCATAAGCAAGGGAAAGAGAAATTAGAGAAACCATATATGTTAATAGAGTAAGTGAATATTCATTTTTTTTTTTGAGACAGGGTCTCGCTTTTGTAGTTCGGGCTGGCTCTGAGCTCACTATGTAGCCTAGGCAAGCTTCGAACTCAGCAATCCTCCGGTCTCTGCCTCCCAAGTGCTGGGATGACACATGAGCCACCACCCCCGGCACTGTGGTATGTGGTATTGATGGCTGGTGGGTGTGAGTCTCCACGCCCAGCATTGTATGTGGTTACTGGGGATTGAACTCAGGACCCTGCACTTGTGAGGCAAGCGCCGGAACCACTGAGCTAACCCTCCGGCCCAAGAGTTGTGCTTTTTTAAAACACATTTTCAAACTCCACATTTCACTAAATGCCATTAAAATGTGCAAAGCTCTGACATTAGAGCAGTGGAGGGCAATGAACTTGGGAAAAAGCGCTTTGCCCATTCATCTCCTACACTGAGGAAAGTTGTCTTAATGAGGGTCATCTCATGGAAGACTTAGCTGATGCAGATGATATACTGACCTGCAATGATAAGAGACAAAAGGCCATTGCAGAAAGGGGTAGAAATGCACCAAGGGTGATGAGGGAAGGAGGTCAACATACTGTCAAGGACACCAGTTTCAGTGATCTGCACAGTGGTTAAGGATGGCTGGCCATGGTGATAGACCCTGTAAGGTGACCCCAGGATTTTTAGCAAATAATTCTAATAACTGCTCTGATATTCACCATCTGTTGCACGCAAGATACTTTGCTACACACTACTTGCAGTAGCTCAATGAGCATTTCTGTGACCCAATGAGTTACTTACTTCTGTTGTACTTCTTTTGCAAACGAATTAACTAGGGTTCTGAGTCACAGCAGTGACGACCTCAGATCTGTCTAAATCTAGAACCTGTAATAATTGTTGCCCTATTGACCATGCTGTGGGTGCATGCCCTGAAGGTGCTGAAATTTAGGACTCAGTGCCCAAATTTTAGTAAAGCAAGAAGCAGTAGCCAGCCATGGTGGCACATGCCTATAATACAAGCTCCCTGGGAGGCTGAAGCAGGAAGATCACATGTTGGAGCCCAGCCTGGGTAATTCAGTGACTTAGTGAGACTCCAACTCAAAATGAAAAATTACAAAAATCCTGAGCATGTAGCTCAGAGTGAAGGTTCTGTGTTCAATCTCCAACAGCACCAAAAGAAAAAGAAGGGGAGAAGGAGAGAGAGGGAGAGAAATGGAGATACAGATATTGCTGATTGGACCACTCAGTACATACCCAAACTTGGGATGTTACCCACATTATCTAACACTGTTATTTTGGGAGGTGTCACAAGCAACTTTGTCCACTCTCCTCAGCAATAACTTTCTGGAAATCTAAGACCTCGGTGTCTTTGTTTTGTAAAATTCCTCACACTGTCCAATAACAATAATATTTGGTTTAGCACCCCATAGTTTAGCAGATACTTTCACAGGCACTGATTAGATTTTGTAATAATCCTGCAAGGCAACTATTATTGTCTTCATTTTATATATGAGAAAATGGAACCTTTGAGCCCTGGAAGAAAATTTCGCTAAGATCACACACATTGTGTAGAGTTACCACTGCTGACTACTCCTTTAATTCCCCCCAAACACACAGGTCAACACTAGGTGACACCCAATGCATCCCACAAAGGATCTGATATAGATGTTGGTTTTCGCTTTGCTTGTCAATTTATGGCTGAAAATGTTGTTTTCTTTCCTCTAACAATTTTCTACTGGGTACTCCTGTATCTCCAACACAGACTAGGTCCCATTCTCAGAGAAGTCATCAGTGTAAAGAAACACAGCTCACAAGAAAGCACCTGGAGACTGAATAACTGACTAATGTTTAGCCCTGGCTCCGCTGCCAAGACACTCAAAGGAGACCTGCAGTGGTTACAGAAGGTTGCCTAGTACATACAGGCAGAGCCCCAGGAAGAATCACTCAGTCCACTCGCTTACCCTCCCACCCACCCTTTTTTGTCTCAGTCCCAGAAAGAGGAACTTTGGTGACAGAAATGGTTTTGACACAGTATACTGGGTTCTTGCTGGATTTTGTGAGGTTGTTAAAAAAAAAATGTCTTAGGTGTTCCAACTACAAATATAACCCTCAATCCACAGTGCAAAGAGCATACATTGTGGGCTCTCTCATCCAAATAGCAATGTGTGGCCACACAAGCAGAAGCTCTGTGTCAACATCTCAAACCCAGTTAGAGAGCAAATAGTTGCGTTTTCATACCAGATCAATAAATTGCTTTTTTTTTTTTCCAAGGAGAAAAGGCATGTGACAGACACAATGAGTAAAATAACAGACCCAGGACAGTCTGCATTTCACCCTCAGTGTTTCCCCAGTTCTAGATCTTGCCAACTGTTTGGTGGCAAGTCAAAGCAGAAACTGAAGTTTGGTGTTACAGAGTTTTCTGGAAGAGAGCCAGATAATGACTTACCAGTTGAACAGCTTGTGGCTTTCTTATCGAGGGCAAACTTCATGCTGGCTGAGATGCTAAGATTTTGTGGCACTAGCAAGCTAGCAACAACGAAGAAGACGACAATAATTTGCCAGAATGATAGCAAGTCCAGAATGCAAGACAATTTTGTTTGTTGACAGTAATCAGGAAATATGGCTAGATAAGATGTATTATCCACATTCAGGCCTCATACCACAACATCCTAAACAGACATTTCAAAGTTGGATAGCAGCTGAAAATCATCTTTATTCAACATTAATCTCATCAAAGGCTTGAAAGCTGACATCAATTTCATCAATGAGGGAGATAAGTATAGCATAAAAAAATTCCAAACCGCCTTCATGTGCTATCATAACACTAGAATTAATAGTCTAATATCCAGATTTTAAAAACTCAGAGTAGGAAATTGAGACTGAATTGCACCCTTTCCCTAAAACTGAAATGACAAGGTAGAAATCCCACCTAGGAAGCTTTACAGACTATTCCTCATGTAAACAAATATAAGATATCCCCCAAAGCCAAAGTAACAGAATGATCTGAGCAAGTCTTTTTCCTACCTTTCCTTTCTCACAAGTCCTATAAGGCTCTGGGTCAGTGCCACAGGCTGCTCTTTTATCTTGGTAATCTGAGTGCTTTTGAGAAGCCGGCCTCAGGTCCGGTCTCAAGGCTCACTCTCCGGTATTCACTGAATTCCAATTCAAGTCCAGGCTCGAGTCAGCTGCATCTATTGTAAGTCTTTTGCAATTCGATGGGTGGCTTGGCCCTTCTGTCTTAAAGATTGGAATCTCCTGGGCAGGGGTTGGATTTCACTTTCCATGTCTACAAGGCTTGCACCAAGGTTATTAATATAGTCTTTATGGGGGGGTCATTGTGAGAGTGAACTGAAATTCATATAATAAAGCCTACAGCTTACCCGGGAGGAGACTGGGTAACTATAAGCAGCCAGCAACTGCTGGGGAGTCTTTGTACCCAAAGGAAGCCTTTCTGGAATACAGAATCTACCTTTCTGTGTTTGCCCCACTCTCCCAGGCTTACCACCCAAACCTGGCAGTTCAAGCAAAGAAAATAATAGGAGGAACAGCTGTTTTCACCAAGACAGTGAGGACTCAGAGGATTCCATTCCCCCAAGCTGTTAAAATAAGCGGATGAATCCTTTTCTACTGGTCTAATAATCAATAAAGCCATTGGAGGAATGGGTGACTGTACTAGAAAGAGCATTCTCTGGAGTCAGGTCAGGGTCTGTATCTCAGTTCTGTTCCTTACCAGCCATGTGGCCTTAGGCAGGTCCTTAGTCTACCAGTGCTCAATTTCTTTCTGTATACAGTAGGGATGATACTGATAAGCCACCTCATGAAGTACACATAAGAAATTAAATATACTGTATGGAATCGATAATGCAGTATCTCCAAAGATAAAGTATCCAATTTCAAGTGGGTGAATAGCAAAGTCTACTCTAGACAAGAATTTTTGTGTCCAGATAAGTCATTGAAGTTATATATATTCTTTACTATACATTTCATGTCTTTAGTTATCTAAGTCATTCATGACTGAAAACTCTTTGTGGAAATTCTGCTATCATAGAAAATACAAAAATTCCTATTGGCCATCATAGAGTTTCACTCCCTTCCCCTGAAATAACCAGTTTTCAGTTTGCTTTGTATGTTGAGAAGCCTTATTGGACACAGAGCAACACACACAAATACCAACAAACAGTGGTCATGTAGGGTTTTCCTTCTTTTTATTATTTTTTAATGGTGTGTGTGGTACCTGGGATTGAACCAATGACCCTGGCACTGCACTGCATCCCCAGCCATAGACAGAGAGACAGATTGATTGATTTGATTTCAAGAGAAGCTCTCACTAAATTTTCCACACTGGCACTGAACTTGTGATCTTTCTGCCTCAGCCTCCTAAGGTGTTGGAATTACAGATATGCCACACGCATATCTGTAAAAAAGCAAAATGTATGTTTTGAATATTCTATTGAACATCTATACATATATTGCACATATATACATAATATACTTAGAAAAAGTGAACAGAGGATGGTTGGTGGATTAACTGAGCATATATGTGTAAGCAGCCTTCATATCAAAAAACTGCCATCCATCAAAAGCATCACTAGTTCCCTATTCTCATCAATGAATCCCAACAGTGGCCATCATTTTGATTTATATCAGCATAGATTAGTTTTGCTTGCTTTTGTACTATATATAAATCGAATCATAGTGTATTAGTTTTATATTGCTGTGTAACAAATTACCACAAACTCTGCAGCTTAAAACAACACAAATCAATTTTCTCCCAGCTTCTGTAGGTCTAAATTCCAAGCACAGTGTAACTGGACTTTTTCCCCATGGCCTTACAGAATTCAAATCAAAGTGTCAGCCAGGGCTATGATTTCAACTGAGGCTTGAGGTCCTCATCCAAGCTCAATGGTTTTGGCAGAATTCATCTCCCTACAGTAGTAGAGCCAAGGTTCTAAATTGCTTGCTGACTGTTAACCAGGGCTCACTCTCAGGAACTAGGGGCTACGACTATCCTTGTCTTAAGGCTCCCTTCACTTTCAAGCCAACAGTGGGGAGCTTAGCTTATGTCAGTCTTCCTCATGTTCCAACTATGACTTGTTCTGCAAATGGCCCAAGGGCATACTCTGCTTTTAAAGAACCCATGAGATTTGTTCAGCCCAGTGTGATAATCTCCCTGTCTTCAGCTAACTGATTTGGGTCTTTAATTATATCTGTAAAATCTTTCGCTGCAGTAGCTAGAATTGTGTCTGGCTGAATAACTGGGAACAGTACGTGTACACCAGGGCCATGGAATATTGCAGGGCTACTTTAGAATTCTGCCTAATGTACCACAGTATACATCTGGCTTCTTTCACTCAGCATTATGTTTATAAGATTCATCCATACTGTGAAGGGTTATAGTTACTCCATTCTCATTGCTGTGAAGTATGCCATTTTGTGAATATACCACATTTTATTCATCCAAGATTTATACACATTGATGTACTTTGTCGTAATTTTAAGTGCTGAGCTATTAGGAATAATGCTTCCACAAAAAACTTTAAGTGAACATATGTGGATAACAAGGTGAAGAAGAAATAAACTATTTCTAGTCTACCCTGACTGATCCAGAAGTGTGAAAGCAAGAGTGTTACGATCAAAGGCAGCAGAGAGCATCCTACTGGCCTCCTGTAAAGCAGTCCCATGAATACTATAGGGAGATACTCTGCTCGGGACACCCTTATCAACACATGCAATATATGCAAGTATGTATACATAAACAGTGGCCAACCTCAACTTTATCTTCTTCACCCATAAAATACAGATATACCTTGGGGAAGTTTCAAGAGAGCGTTCTTCAACCTCTTACAAGCCCCATATCTAACATTACCACCTTTAACTGTATACTATTCTTTCATAAACCTATCACTCCCAGATATTTTGTTTACTACTTTACCATGTTTATTGTCTGTTTTCTCTCTCTACTTACTAGGATATCATCTCTGTTAGGTTTTTTTTTTTTTTGAGACAGGGTCTTGCTTTGTAATTCAGGCTGGCTCTGAGCTCACTATGTAGCCCAGGCAAACCTCGAACTCAGCAATCCTCCTGCCTCTGCCTTCCGAGTGCTGGGATCACAGGTGTGAGTCACCACGCCTGGCACTGTGGTATGTGGTATTGATGGCTGATGGGCGTGAGTCTCCACGCCCAGCATTGTATGTGGTTACCAGGAATCAAACTCAGGATCTTGCACTTGCAAGGCAGGCGCCAGAACCACTGAGCTAACCCTCCAGCCCCCCTTCTTCATTTTTAAATTTTACTTCATATGGTTGTATTAGGCATCATTTTAGGATGCTGTAATTTGTTTCCAGTTATTCCTGTAAAATTGATACTACTGCAGAAAACTGGAGATTTAAAATTTCTCTCTCCATAGAGCATTGTACAATTATACATAACAGCCATCTTTGAAAATTTTGTCCTGAAATATCTTGCTTTCACCCCACAACTAACCGATGTTCTGCTCTTCATTCAAGATCAGAGACACTGGCTCTAGAGCAGAGCTGTCAAAGATAACTTTCTTCAATGAAGGCAACATTCTTCATCTGCACTCTTGAATATGATAGTCACTCCCTGGGGGTAGCTACTGAGCACTTCGAATGTGGGTAGCGTGGCTGAAGGACTAGATTTTAAGTACTTTGTCTTCCATTTCATTATGTTAGTTACCCTCAAGTGACTACATGTGGCTAGTGACTACCACGGTTGACAGCACAGCTCCAGAGGAAAGAGGTCAAAGAGCAGGTCCGTTTCTGACTGTCTGGTTGTGGTAGTTAGAAGGACCTTAAGAACCATGAAGAAGAAAGGAGAGTGTCCACGTCCCTTCTTCACTACCCCTCCCCCCAAGAGAGACACAGAAAAGAGAATGCTCTGAAGCCTTTGCTTCAGGGAAAGGAGCTGGGGCCAAGGCACAGGGGGAATGGAATGCACATTTTTGTAGATTTAACTAATGGTCCTTCAGGGCATGGGGCATAACCCTGACCTGCTCCTCTATGTGACCTTAGCTGTGTGACTGTACAAGCCCACTCACTCAAGCTGGCACTCTGAATTTGAAATGGGGATCACAGAATTACAGAGTCCTACCGGAACTACCAGGAGGTGCTTTGTGTAGCTCAACCTGGGGGCACAGGGAGAGGCAATCACTCTACCTGCTGCGGGCTCAGACCCTTTGGGCTAGTGGTAATTACTGAAGCAGGTAATGGAGCATAAAGAAGTAAAGTCTAGATAGGTTATCCAATAAAGTAACCAGACCCAGGGTTTCAAAGAAAAAGAATATTACCTACTTTGAGATACTTCTCAGAGCAGAGCATATCTGGCTCTACTGTAGTGTTATGAAATTAATTTGAAGCTGAGAAACTGTAATATATTACAGCTATCAGTCTCTCTGGACGGTTTTACAATCAACATGTAGGATATGAAAAAAGAAAGATGCCAATAACATATTAATGTGAAATTCGGTGTTCAATCTTCTTTATGCAGCAGAATATTACAGCTGAGCAAAAAAAAAAAAAAGATCAAAAAGTTGGTTCTCTTTTATACAAAGAGAGAAGGAAACTTGAACTTTAAATTATCCCAACTGTCACTTTCCATTGATTGAGTCTTACTCATTAAGATAAATTCCAAGCGATGCTATCATTTTTCACTTTTGAGCTCTGCAGAAATGTATGCCTTTCAGCTGCCTTTCTTTTTTTCTTTTTTCCTTTCTTCCTATTTTTTTTTGTTTTTGTTTTTTCCTATATAAGCAGCTGCCACGGAGGAATGGAATATTCGTTTCCATAGTGTCCCATCTTAACTGAGTTCCTCTGGAAATGCAAGTACCTGTGGCTTAACACCTGATTTCCACCTACAAAAATGTCCAAGCAACAGCAGACATCACTCTTTTTCTCTCTTTTGCATGCCATGCTGATAAAAGATGTGCGGCTCCTCATGGATTAAAGAGAGCTCAGGGCAAGCTCTACCATAATCTAGTTGTGAGGTCTTGCCAGAGTTGTTTACCCTGATTCTCAGCTTCTGCATCTGTTGGAAACCATATCGTAATGATGAGAACAGGATGACTGAGTACGCTTGCTATATGGCTGGTGGCTTTTCCCTTCTTTCCCAGCAGGCTGTAGCTGTACTACGGCGGCGGGGCGGGGGGGGAGTATTTCAACTCCCTCCAATCTAGTGCAGATGCGTGGCGGACATTCCTGGCAACTGGCAGATAGCAGGTGCTCAATAAACATGAATGCATTCCTCTCTCCACTCTGCTCTCAGCAAAGCCGTGAGGGCTGGATGTTAAACAGCTGCCTCTTGTTCTTCCCTCTGTCCTCATTGCCAGGGATAACGCAACAGGAAGCACTCTTGCTTGCAAGTCAACAACTCAGGGCTAGAGGAAGGTTAAAAGTTGATCCTGATTGACTACCCTCACTCCCCACACTTCTTGCCTCTGGGAATCTGCTTACCCTACTTGTCTATTTGTGCTTTCTCCTTTCTCTGTCCCCTCTCAGTTAAAATGGATCTTTTGGTACTAGGGCTTTGTACTTACTATTGTACACTCAGCCACTGAGCTACCACCCTAGACCCTAAAATGCAGCATAGTAGCGAAGCATCAAGCTATAGGAGAATCTTATCCCTCTCAGAAGCCTTTTCTGGGATTCTGTTAGTGTGGCCATATAATTACAAGCTCACAGAGCTGTGCCAATACCACAGTGTCACAAACTTCAGATATGGCCAACCATTTTTACAACGGATACTACTCAAGTAGTCACCCATATGGAAGAAGTCCTCCTAGGTTCTGAACGATTTGATCAGGCGAGGGCAGCAGAGAGCAGACTGGCAGAGACATGGGGCAGAGTGATCATGGTTAGATGGTATGTTTCACCGGTCTTCACTGAGCTTCGTGAGAAAGCAGGGTAGAGATGGGAGCAAGGCTGGTGCCAAGGTGACAGCCACCTGGAGGAACAGGCCTAGGACTGGAAGTTGGACACAGCTCTGGGGCTGCAGAAGGAGAATGGTGATGGGATCCGAATCCCCATATGAGAGGGCTACGGAAGAAGCGAATGTTTCTTCAAGAGAGTAGGGCAGGCAGCCCTTGCCAGCCTTTTGGAGCACACAACAAGAATCTAGGTTTGAGATTCTCCAGATAAAAGGGAACATAAATGATACATTTTGCAATGCTGCCATTTCGGTCGCATACATCAACTCTAGATCTAAGATTAATGTAGATTTCACAGATGTTTACAGCAAGGCCGTTTGGTCTTTCAGGCTGCTTGTCCCTTAGAAGCAATTGAGCTGGGGCTGCTTTCTCATTCAGGGATGGACCCAGGCCTGTCCTCAGAATGATGCAAGTTTGCACTGGTCCCACACAGCCCAAACTAACCATGGTCCCAGGGTTTATTAAGGACCTGCGCCTACAGATTTGGGAGGGGTGCACTGCCACCCTCTACTGCCATCCACTAGCTTATAGACATATTCCTAAATTCAAAGGAACTTGAACTCCTTACCCTTGCTCAGGTTCACAGCGCTGGCTGCTTACTGAGCTAGGATGGGTTTCCACAAGGCTTGGATCCAGAAGTCTGGGTAGGCGGCTTTAGTAACAGTAACCATTGGGTCTAGCTCAAGCTTCAGGGCTCCCAGAATACTTAAATACTGTTCTAGGCAAGGATACATATATTGTTCATTTAAAAAATCAGTTTCAAGTCTTTCCTTGTGATGAATGCTTGTAAAGAACCTTGCCCAGTGTTTGGGTAAGCAAGCGAGACCTACACTGGGAGTGAGCAGATATAGGGCTTCTCTATACCCTCAGTTAACATGCTCCTTCTTTAAACACATGGACCCCAGATGATTGCACAGGAACTGGCAGTACAGAAACTTCTACTGCAAGATCCATGCAGTTTGTTGAACTTGTAAAGACAGGTTTTTTTCCTTTGCTTTATTATGTTCCTTTAGATTTTATTCAACAAAACACGTTTACTAAAAGGGAAAATGTTTTAGAAAATCTAAAACCCTAATGGTGTTGTGAGAAGTAATTTTACATTCTCTTACCTTCATCATTTAGGATCTTCCTCTCCATTCGAGGACATAGATTTGAATTTCTTAACTGATTATATAGATAGGTAGCAGGAAAATATAGGCACAATACCTGCTATAGTGGTTGACCTGTAAAAAAATCTATTTCAATAGTTTTTAAAAAACATAACATGCTTCTCAACTTAGTTTTCGAACAATCCTACAGAGGAGAAAAAAGATATGAACACAAACAGTATGTAGCTTACAGAATAGTTAAGCCAGACAAGGCATCGTATAAATAACAGATTCCTGAGCATTAATTTAACTTGTCTTTTTCTACAAAATTCAGTTACCTCACCTATTGTTCAGGCGACTGTCATCTTATATATACAAGGTTTTCCACCAGTTTTATAGACAAATTGAATAAAAGATTTCTATAGAAGTAATTAAAAATGTTTCTCAAGTTTCCTGCCACCATATGGCATTATACCTGACATGCATGAAATATTCAGTTTTGCTCTACTTCCCATATTAAAGCAAATTTGTAAAAGATTTGTTTGTTTTTTCTTACAGAAAGAGCTTTAATTGGAAAGTTAGAGGGAAGATAGAAAAGCTGGCTCAGGTAGCTGGAGGCGGTATATTCTGATACAGGGGTTCGGAGGGGCCACCTGCAAAGGCAGGAGGCCAGTTTCCAAGGATGAGCTGGTGGGGTGGAGTCTGGTTGATCATTATCTCAGTCCTGGTGGAATCCTCCTGGTTTAGGGATGGTTTCCTTCCCAGGAAAAGGTTACGTGGTCTTTGTCACGTGAGGCTCAACCTTTCCTGGGAACTCTGCACACCTTTGATCCAGCAATGTTACTTCCAGTATATTCTCTAGGATGGTTCTTCTCAAACTGTGGTGAAAGGACTGGCTTTGGTTTTGCGTTAGATTCAAATCTGCTAGATTTGTGTCCCTAAAACCGAAGAGTGAATTGTAGGAACAATGGAGATTAAGAAAAATTTATTGAAAGAAGATTTCTGTCTAACAGAAACAGAAGGGGAACTGGAAAGTGGGCTCCTCCAAAGATTTGTTCTTATTCTTTATATTTATTTGGAATAATGAGAGTATCTAATTACTCACTTCTTTGATATTTTGGGTGGAAGACATACTTTTCTCAGCTAGGGGAAAAAACCCTTTAGTTAACAGGAGAAGCATGGAGTGAGGGTGAGAAATTCTTGAGTTGCAAGCAGCCCTGATATGGATATTGAACTTTAAATTGACTCAGTTGAAATGTGGTACCAAATGGGTAATTAATTACCCAAAGGAGATTAAGTTTTAAGCCAGAAATGACTGAGTCATCTTATAAAGGCAAAGTTTAGTAATTTCCCTCCTCAGTGGGAATGGGGACTCATGAGCAGTTTGCAATCAATTATAGTGAAATGAAGTTAGCATTTCTGCAAAACAGATGAGTTCCCGGAAATCGCCAATCTGCTAGATGGTGATAATGTCCACAAATATTCCAAATGGCACCAAAATGGTTGCATATCCTTTGGGAAGTCCGCCTTAAACTATACACGGAATAGTAATTTCACAATACATTATCAACTCTTCTATGATCAAATAAATGTATGAAAAACAGTCAAATAAAAGAACGAGCTGTTTGTGAGCCCAAGAGTGTTTTGAGTCTTTACTGCTGATTAGCATTACACATCTCCCCTGGGGAGATGTAGTACATCAGGAAGAGTTTATCAAACATACCTGTCAGAGAATTTGTTGTTCACAAAATATCTGTGAATATCTCATTGTCCTTGCAAGAATTTGGGAATGTGGCTTCATTATGTAAGGTGCTTCCCGAGGTACCTGAACCTTAGATGCAGAGGTGAAAATGGGAGACTCTAAAGGATGGCACAAGATTCCCAAAGAAAACCATTCCCTTCTCATCCCATTCATTCTGACCAAACTTGAGCCAGTCATGGTAAAAACTGCCTTTCTGGTTTTCCTGAGGGTGATGGACAAATCTCTGGCCCCAATTAAATGCAATCTTTTTCCTAGTTTTCTCATCTCACATCTAACTATGAACAGGAATTATTCTGGGTCCAGTCTAACACTTCCAAAATGAATCTAGAGAGCAGCTTATTGAAGGAGGTGAGCCATTCCCCTGGGGTGAATGGGCCTCAGTTGTTTACAAGGTGCGCAAAGCCCACAGCTGACATTGTCAGGGTAGGCATTTCTCACTAGTCAGTCATTAGTGGAACTACAAGGGAGGGAGAAACAGAGCCAATGAAAAGAAAAAAGAAGGGTTTGTCAGTTCTGCAGAGAAGGGTATGATTCTAGGATTACTTCTGAGTTTTGCCATAAGAATGATGCGTAGGTCCCATAATTTCAACAGAGGTCTAGGTGTTGTCCATGAGATCAAAACCAGAAACGTACTGCCATTTCACACTTTTATGACCGGAAATCACCCACATATTATTTTGGAAAGTAATATTCATGGCAAAGCCCCTTTGTTGTGCTTTTTCCTGAATGTGGAATGTGGCCTATCATACATTGTTCGAATAACTTTTGTTCAAAATTTCAAATGATGGAAAGTTTTGTAATAGAGGCCTAGGTTAGTGAAATGTAATCTTTTTTTTACCCACTTCTGATGCTCTCTGCTGTTTCCCATGTAATAGTCATTGACATTTAATTGAAAGCACCATGTTTTTTTTACTAAGCAACCCATTGAGCCCTTGGTGGTCACTTAAGACCTACTTCACTGCCATCTGGCACTCGTGTGAAACCAAGATTATGTAGTAGAAGCGCGGCTCAATGCCGTCTGCCGCACTCCCCTATTGATCTTGTGCTTCTTGGGGAGGCAGTGTCTTATTCATACTTTTCAGTTCTATCTTATAATGAAGGTTCTTTGGCTTCCCATGGTTTTATAGCTGTGAAATCAATTATGACTCCAGTAGCACTGACAATGTACTATATTTGTGAGAAGAAAATGGAAAAATTATTACCTGATGGATGAGAAATGGTTTTGACATTTAAAAACAGAAAACGCGTCTCCATATCTCTTCTAAATTATGCCTGATGTTGACATTAGCATTTATGTAATTCATCCAATTGTTGAAACCACCATGTACTAATTCTTAATAGCAGTAAAACCTATTACAACACGAAATAATAACTTTCTAAAAGGCTTCATTTTAGCCTTCTTCTTTTAGGCACATCGCATCAACTCCATAATAATTCACTTATTTTGCTGTAATTCTGCTGTGGCAAACCCTGAAGAGGACATAATGGGGTACATGGAGTTAAAGCTGACATGGACAGGGAAATAGGCCTTACTCCATAGTTGGCATTCATTCAGGAAAGGCTTAGTAGGCAGCAGTGAAAGGTATCAGCTTTTTTATTTTTTGTGTTATTATAATGAGGACCAATTGTCTCTTAATTACTTGAAAGGAAAGTTGATGAATAGAGAAGCAAAATGTGAGGCTTTGATCTTGGGCCATCTTAACAGGAAGTTATAATCTGCTACCTGTGATAAAACCAGGTGAAAGTACCATTCTACCTCAATCTCTTCATAGTAGTTAGTTTTGGAAAGCTTTAAACAGACTTCAGAATTTCTACAGATGGAAGTGAGAACACGTTGAGGACCCCTCTCTCTCTCTCTGAAAATGGCATAGGCAGTAGGATAATATCCATCAGGTCCTTCTAAAAACAGAAAATGGCGGGGCTGGAGATTTAACTCAGTGGTTCCGGTGCCTGCCTCGCAAGCACAAAGTCCTGAGTTCGATCCCGGTAACCACATACAATGCTGGGTGTGGTGACTCACGCCCACCAGCAATCAATACCACAGATCACAGTGCTGGGCGTGGTGGCTCATGCCTGTCATCCCAGCACTCGGGAGGCCGAGGCACGAGGATTGCTGAGTTCGAGGCTTGCCTGGGCTACATAGTGAGCTCAGGGCCAGCCTGAACTACAAAGTGAGACCCTGACTCAAAAAAAAAGCAAAACAGAAAATGGCTCAGGCTCACTGAGCACAGTAACCTGTCTCCACTATGGGGAATGTGTGGCAGCTCCAGAGGGTCTCAAGGCTTATTGCTAGGGTGTACTCTCTTGCTCTGTGTACTAGATCAATAGGAGTCATGTTCCCAAACTGAAGATAGGGAGATGAGTTTTGCAGGTGATGAGTGTAGTACATGCAAGGAAAAGGAATCAAAAAAGCTTGTGTTCTAGAAATACTGAAAAAAAAAGTTCACTGTGACATAGCCTATGTGATCAAAAGGATTCTAAAGAGAGTCTGGAGCCGAATTTTAAAGAGAACTCTATGCTATGCTGAGTTTGGACTGGGTTGTAGAACATGTACATCCTTGGAAAGTGAGGAGAGTGGTCTATAAATGAGGAAAGATTGGCAAGATAGCCTTCTTCCTCTTCTCTCCATGGGGATTCCAATTTACCAAGACAAATTTAGCTCCAACACCGTCAGCACACTGTGAAATTCTCTGAGTACCTTTACCAGTCCACATATGTACACTCCACAGATACTTCCTCCTCCACACTCCCATTGGGCCTTGTAATTGCTTTCTTCTGGCACTCAGGACAACCTAACAGATAAAGTCATACACACAGATGCTTCCTCAACCAGAACATGCTATTTGCTCAAGAATAGGAATGTCTGTTATCCATCTCTGTACATTGCCTGGCACACAGTTGGAATTTGTTATGTGTCTGTTAGATCAAGGAAATTACCATTCCATTTTCCACAGATAACCTAACAGGCTCAGTTTGATTCCACTCCTGTGAAGGGGGTGCTGTGTTAAGATGCTCCTCCTCAATTCATCGGGCAGATATCACACATGTCACTCACAACCATTGATTTCTGGTCAGTTGACATTTCTGCAAAATCTACTAAGGGTGAGTTGTGTCTATTATTTGTTTATAGTACATTACAGTGAAGGCATTGACATTTAAAATGCAGTCTACTTTTGCCTCATTTAGTTCTAAAGCAGAAGACTAGAGATACTCCTTTCCCTTGAGCAATGAACACAGCGAGCCAACAAAAATACAGTTGAGGAACATGTAGTGCTCATTTTTCATTTATCTCAAATTAAAATTAGTTGTTTCTCCTCCATTATCTCATAAACCATGTGATATATGCAAGAAATTGAAATGAATGTCATTAAAACTGATTACCCTAAGTGAATACTGATGTACATGTGAGTACACAATTGTGATTACGATGTTAGAAAGAGAATAATAATGATCGGTATGATAATGCAATTTTGTGATGTTGGCAGAGGAGTAAAAAGCAGAGGCCTTTGTTGACTTTGTGTCAGCCAACCTGAAATAGAGACTAAATAGGGAGTAACGATGCAGCAGGTAGAAGATGCCCCTCAGGTTGCCCCAGCCGCCCCGTGTCCTCTGTGACAATTCTGTGAACCTCTGTCTCATGCAAAAGCAGAGAGACAGGAGGAAGCACACACTGGAAGGGAAAGGTTGAGCTCCGGGAGAAGAACAGGTCCACTGGACATGCCCTTCCATCAGTGGTCCCAGCCCTAACGGGGATAACTGCGACCTCTTCCTCTCTTTTTGTCTCTGATCCTCGCTTTGCCCCTTGTGCTGCCTCCTTGCTATATCCTTGACTCTCCCATCCCTCTCTTCCTGCAGTAGATACTCCACCCGTCAAAGTTCCTCAACCTCAAAATATTCTTAAACTGCATAATCAATTGTTCTTCTCTGCTTACCTTCCCACTAACCTGAAGGGAAACAAACCCCATCCTTTGTTGGGAACAATCCTGTTTGGGAGGAATAATAGGAAGGTCAAAACTGATCAGGCCTTCCTGCAGACAGACTTTGGACTTAACTATGTTACAAAAGAATCCTGTTTGTTTGGGCCGGAGATTTAGCTAAGCGCAAGGCCCTGAGTTCAATCCTGGTAACCACATACAATGCTGGGCGTGGTGACTCACGCCCACCAGCAATCAATACCACATACCACAGTGCCGGGCGCGGTGGCTCACGCCTGTAATCCCAGCACTCGGGAGGCAGAGGCAGGAGGATTTCTGAGTTCCAGGCTTACCTGGGCTACATAATGAGCTGAGGGCCAGCCTGAACTACAAAGCGAGACCCTGTCTCAAAAAAAAAAAAATCCTATTTGGGAGGAGTAATTGGAACACCCTTCCTGGCTGCCTATGACTTTGCAGTCAGCTCACCTTCACCTTGGAGAACAACAAGGACTCTGGTGTCCTACATGCTGTGATGCTTCAAGGTGGAACTGCTCCACTCTGGGTGTTTACCCTGCCTTCTGAGTCTTTGTTACATTTTGTTACTGGAGAAGTGCTGAATAAAAATTGTGGCTGGGCCGGAGATTTAGCTCAGTGGTTCCAGCGCCTGCCTCACAAGCGCAAGATCTTGAGTTCGATCCCGGTAACCACATACAATGCTGAGCGTGCTGACTCATGCCCACCAGCTATCAGCAGCACATACCACAGTGCTGAGCGTGGTGGCTCACGCCTGTAATCCCAGCACTCAGGAGGCAGAGGCCGAGGCAGGAGGATTGCTGAGTTTGAGGATTGCCTGTGCTACATAGGGAGGTCAGGCCTAGCCTGAACTATAAAACGAGACCCTGTCTCAAAAAAAAAATTGTGGCAAGCTGGGGCCTGGGGGGCTTTTGCTACCCAGATTAGCATGGATCAAGCCCAGGCTCAGTTTCTCTAAGCCTCACTTCTATCTAGATATTATTTCGCTGTGTGCTGTCAACTCACAGGAGACTAGAACCTAAATCCAAAGGTCCTAGTTATGTTCCCTTCCCCTGGATCCCACAATCCTTGCTTCCTTTCCTTCCTCCCCTCCATTGTCTGACTCTGGAGCCAAAGTCCCAGGCCTTACTTTCAAATGACCAAAACAAGTACTTCTGTATCAGATATCATTGCTGATTATCAGTTGTCCATCACATTTGACGTCTAAGGGCATTTGATGATTGCTTTGAATTCTCTTCACATTTAGGTTCTCAATATGTACCTGTCTTGGCTCCACTGACCTCTCCAACAAACCCCTTCTCTGTCTCCTGCCGTCTATATGTTGGTATCTGCAAGTCTATTCTCACCCTTCCCCACTTGTCCTTCAGAGATGTCTTCTTTTCCCATGACTTAGATGACTGTCAACTGTAACTGACTCTCCAGTCTGACTCCATCCAGTCATGCTGCTCTGGGTTCTCATGATCCCATTGACAAACAATATTCCATTTCACCATTTGCTATCTGCTTCTGGGGCATGCGCACTGTAGTGTTAGGCATTCTACTATTATGGTTCAAAGTTTAAGTCAGATAGAAACAGCCTCAGTGTCCAGCTCTGCCACCTACTCTTTAACTCAGGCTTAACATCCAGCTCCTTCATAAACTCCCAGTCTAACCTTGTACGCATTTTTAAATGAATCTCAGCCATAGTTTTCTCATCTGGAGAATCAAAGACAACTAATCCTTGTCTCCTGTGGTTACTGTGAGAATTTACAGAGTCCATGTAAATCACCCAGCCTGTGATTATTCGATACATTTCAACTGCTGTTATTAATGTACTGAGTTAACGTGTGTCCAATGAAAATGAGATACATAACCCTTGACATATGAACTCAATTCGTTCCTGAGGGTTGGCTGTAACTCGGGTTGGTCAATGAAGGTTCAGGCTCCTCTACACAGCCTTAAAAGTCTCTCTCTTATACACAGACACATCTGTGTCCTTAGAGGGACATTAGCCCAGGACTTCCCAATGAACTCCACACAGGAAAAGATGTTGTAATGTTCCTGCCAGAACTCTTTATGGATTAATTCTGTATCTGAGACCCACTGGAAGCAGAAGCAGCCAGCATTCATGTCCTAACTCCAGACTGTGTTTGTAAGTTAAAACTAAATTTTGGTATAAACCAAGTTGTTTGTATGTGAGGCCAGTTGTAATTTGAGGGTCCACTGTATGGGGATCCTTCCAGGACTGTAGCAGGAAAGTAGGGGGGGGGGTAAAAAGTGTGAAGACTTTGGAGCCTCCTCAAACCCTGTGGCATGGAGGGAAATACCTTCTGCAGGTAGCTGATCGAGCCCACTATCAGTGGCCACATTGCATAAAAATCTTACCTTTTTTTAGATGGAGTTTTACTATGTTGTTCAAACTCCTGAGCTAAAGCCCATGAGACTCCTGAGTAGCTGGGAGTACAGGCAAAAACTATTGCACCTGGCTTCCAAAATATTACCTCTAAAAACTATATTTTCATACAGGTAATATAATCATCTTTCAGATTAAGCTGTTTATCCACTTAGCCTACTACACACAAATCCATTATGAGGTGATTCCAGTCTTTGCTGATGGTTCCATTAAGTAATCCATTGGGATCCATGTTTTCCATTGAAAACAATTACCTCAGTGAAAATTGCACAAACAGATCGTGCTAGCAAAGAAGAAAATCAACATTTGGATCTCTCAAAATTAAAACATCCCTCCCCAACTTACCCAGGTTATCTTCTAGGATATTACAGGCTTTTTCTCCTACGTAACTTTTCACACAAATCAGGCAGTTATCTCCCAAAGGGATTTCCCCCTAATGTATGAGGGAATCAGTGCTTTGATTAGCAATCTGTCTTTGCTTCATTGACTGCTTTAGTTTAGTCTTAAAACTGTTTTTAAATAAGCTTTTTAAAATTTTGAAATCATTTCATATTTACAAAGAAGTTGCATATTCCCCATACACCTTTATTCAGTTCTCTTCAATGTTAGCATCTCACATAACAATGGCATGAAACTCAAAATGGGGCTGAGGAAAATTAGTTGGAAATTTTGTTCCGATAATGTCAAAAGAAAATGTTAAACACTTTATTTCCTCCTACACGCATCCGCCTGCATCCCAGAACTTTCTTCAGTTCTGTCTCTTCTTGAGAACTATGCTCTTCTACACTCAGGCTTTGACTATCTGGCAGTTACCACACACATCATCAAATCAGGAGAAACAGAGAGTTGTATTAATCTTCAGTAGAAGCGCAAACATGTGACTTTGAACAAGTCTAGTCAGCCTTGTTTGGCTTCACTTTCTCTTCTGCAAAAATTTGTGGTTTACCCATGGGTGCCAAGTACTGGTTCACGGACAGGTTGCGTCAGAGGCACTCGGGAAGCCGCTGCGAATGCTAACTTGCAGATCGTACCCACGCATGAATGCCTGGGTGACTGGGCCTGGGTATCTGGACTTTGATAAAAGCACACACATGCAAGCACACACAGCATGACACACACAGAAACACACTCACTCCAGGTGATTTGAATACACGGCAGAGCTTGGAACACATTCCATTAAGCAATCTGCATCTTCCTTGGAATCAGAGGCCAAGGGGGCATGGGAAGTGCTCTCTAACAAAGAGAGGTCCAAGGACCATCTTCATGTCGAGGCAGGTCTAGTCTTCGTGGGCTCCAAGACTGTCTTGTTAAGAAACCATTCC
This sequence comes from Thryonomys swinderianus, assembly GCA_004025085.1. NCBI lineage: Eukaryota > Metazoa > Chordata > Mammalia > Rodentia > Thryonomyidae > Thryonomys > Thryonomys swinderianus. The sequence goes on along the minus strand of PVIC010007675.1, from coordinate 29,644 downwards.
CACTTCCCAGGCTTTTGTGGCATGTGACCAGGGCATTCAGTATGTGATACGTATTTGGCCAACACAGTCAAAGAACTGCATTCTCTTTAATTGGTTTTATGGAAAGTAGCTAAAGAGGACAAGTGAAATAAATGAAAGTTTTACGAAGACATTGGAATTTGAATAAATGGCAACTTATCTTTGTTATATTTGAACTACCTGCATTGATTACTTTGCATTCCTTACCTAGGAGTGCAAAAAATGAAAATGAAACAATTTCACACTGTACAGTAAGGAAATCCACTTATTTTACTCATATTCAACCATATTCTGATAGGCAAAACATAATAAGCAAATGTTAGCAAGTTGATTTTGCCTGCCATCTCTGTAGCTTTCTATCATTTAATTCAAGAATCTCAAAAAGTTTAATGATGATATAATCAAAGGCAGATTATAGATTGATTGATTTTATTAAATGAAACATTTTAAAAATCAAAATCAAAGCCCATACCTCCCTATCACAGGGGCCTTTGTTCCTATGCTCAGGAAGCCAGGGTAAATTGTGGCAGAAGCTTAATGTGCATTCACTTGATTGTTTCTATTATGCCTTGTATTTTATTCATGAATAATAGATTGCAACAAATAAGGAAATATTTGGCGGTACTCAAACTTCCTCCAGGTAAGTGGTTCTAAATGTGCTGTGGGTCTTTGTGCTCCTTCATGTCCAGACAACTGTGGAAAGACTTCAATCTAGAAAAACTCACAAATACAAACAATTGTATATGTTGTATAAAACTGTAGATTAAAAACCCAAGATCCAGAGATTATATACTCAAGTTCTGCATCTCATAAATTCAAGAGACTTGGCAAAATATCCCCCCTCCCACTCCATGAAATATGAAATAGTATACAAATAATAAAACAATGTGTTAACCTCATTCAGTAAGCTTCATGGATGATTTTGTGCATGGTATTCAGATTCTCTGTGCGGCTTTAACATTGCAGGCCAACTCTATCCTGTGGCAAACTCTTACCATGGGAGCAATTTAAAACTTTCTAGTTGCTGTTAAATCAAATTTCTCAGTTTAAAACAAAATGTCCAGGGCTGGATAGCTAGCTTAGTGGTTCTGGCATCTGCCTAGCAAGCACAAGGTCCCCGGTTTAATCCCCGGTAACCACACACAACAATAATGGGTGTGGTGACTCATGGCCACCAGCAATCAATACCACATGCCACAACGCCAAGCATGGTGGCTCAGGCCTGTAATGCCAGCACTCACTCAGGAGGCAGAGGCAGGACGATTGCTGAGGTTGAGGCTTGCCTGGGCTACATAGTAAGCTCAAGGCCAGCCTGAACTACATAGCGAGATCCTGTCTAAAAACAAACAAACGTCCAATATAAATTGTATTCCATATACAAACTGAAATCATCAAAGACATAGTCACAAATTAAGGAATCTATCATATCTGAACAATTTATTTATACATACATATATATATATATATATATATTTTTTTTTTTTTTTTTTTTTTTTTGCTTTTGAGACGGGGTCTCGCTTTGTAGTTCAGGCTGGCCCTGAGCTCACTATGGTGCCCAGGCAAGCCGCTGCGAACTCAGCAATCCTCCTGTCTCTGCCTCCCGAGTGCTGGGATGACAGGCGTGAGCCATCACGTCCGGCATTGTGGTATGCGGTGTTGATTGTTGGTGGGCGTGTCTCCATGCCCAGCATTATATGTGGTTACCAGGGATCGAACTCAGGACCTTGCTCTTGTGAGGCAGGCGCTGGAACCACTGAGCTAACCCTCTGGCCCCTGAACAATTTATATTTTTAATTTCATATCCTTCCCCAAAGTGATTCTTTGTCTGTACTAGATTCCAAAATATTCAGTTGATGAATAGAGAAGAAAGAATTAAAAATGCTGTTTTATAGATTATCATCAGTATTTTAAATTTTTTCCTAAATTCTGAATTTTGCAATACTTTGAAATATTGTGGAATTTCAGTACAGCCAAATAAATTTTCAAGTGCTGCGGACAGGATTTCACATTGCTACACAAAGTCATATCTAGCTTATGAAAGTTGAAACTAAGTTTCCTACAAATGACTCCTGTTATCACTGTTGTATCCCCTTCCAGACCACTTTCTACACATACACTACCTTTATTAAAATGGTTTTTGGGGACTGTGGCTCAATGGTATATTGTTTTCTTAGTGCTCCTGAGGTCCCAGTTTCAATTCCCAGCAGAGAGATAGAGAGATAGAGGGAGGGAGGGAGGGAGGGAGGGAGGGGAGGTATGAATGGGATCATGCCCATTGGCTTTTAGAAATCTTTCTGTTTACATTGATATCGTCTAAACATTTTGCAGTAACTTTTGATATAGATTTCCCTCATTCTTACCTGCAAGCAGTTTCCCCATTTTCTAGCCATTCTATAATGTATTTAAAGGATGGCTGCCAGCAGCTAGAGCCCAAAACAGTGTCAACCTCTGCTCTCCATAACCCAACAAATTACTTATTTTAGGAGCTCAGTCATTTCTAACATTGAAGGCAATCGAAGCACTCTGCCAATCTTTGAAAATATCTTCAACCTCTCTCCAGCCCCTGGTTGTCACCTTTTCTTTCTTACCCTTCAGATAGTTTTGAAACCTGAATTATTATGTACTGATCATCCACTCCTCCATACGCTGTTTCCCATAAATCTCAATTATTCTCTGACTTGGAAGTGCCTCACTGTACATGCCAAACACTCCAAACTGAAAGAGACACGACCAATTTATTTTAAAGAAAAGTTCCAGAATTTTTTTTTTCCCTTTCCACATTTAGGGGATAGGATGTTTCTTTCCAACTCCAGATCTTCCATATGTAACCCCCTAGTCCCTCCCATCTCTCCATGAAAAGAAGTGGTTGGTGAGCTCCTAACAGACACATTTATGACGGCAAGGCTGCCCCCGTACATATCTCGTATCTTTAATTCAGTCACACACACTAATCTATTCACCTTATTTCTTCAAAACAGTTTGAAAAATATTTTATATTAGACTCCAGAGGTAGCCAGGTGCCTATTAAGAAGAGGTAACCCAAACCACAGCTCAGATTGACTTCTGTTGTTCTTATGAGGCTACAATTCAAAAATTTAATTACCCAAATTATGCACGTACAAGAGATTCCCTTCATATGCTTGATATGGATGCACTGTCTTCCTGGATTCTGACCTAGGTTTCAGCCCAGACAGTGCCAACAGCCTTACTCTCATCCGTCCATGTACAGCGTATAGGCTGCAGTGCTTCTTTCCAGGTCCCCATTCCAAATCCTAGCACCCTAATCTAGGTTCGATCCCTTTGAAGGATGCCTCAATGCCTGCTATCTGCAAAATTCTGTTTTAGTAACATATGACAACTCACCCCGTCTCTGGCCTGAAGAGCTTCAGAATAAGGTCAAACAATAAAGTATATGAAGTATAATAGGCAGTTATATAAATAAGAATACATCTATGCAGTGTTTTTTCTCTTCTGCTAGATACGGTTACATAATCATCACTGCAATCATGTCCAAAGCTAACATGGAGTCCCCTTCCTTTTTTAAAGAAGGTCTCGCTTTTTAGTTCAGGCTGGCCTTGAGCTCACTATGTAGCCCGAACTGGCCTTGAACTGCCAACGATCCTCCTGTCTCTGCCTCTGGAATGCTGGGATTACAGCATGCGTGAGTCACCATGCCCCACATTGTGCTGTGTAGTCCTGGTTGCTGGGATTAGGGGCTTGAGCCACCATGCTTAGTATCTGTGGTATATGGTACCTGGAATCAAACTCAGGACCTTGCATTTGCGAGCCAGACACCCAGAACCACTGAGCTAAATCCCTGTCCCTATGAAGTCCCTCCTTTCACTGGGCTTTTCTAGTTTCAACTGTCTTTGAGAATGTTAGTTAATGTGTCAGTTACTACTAATGTTAACTACTACGATGTTTCCAGAAAAGAAGTGTCACATGAGTCCTTACTAGCAAACACCTGCAGATGGTCTCATTTTCAATGAACACACAGGTTTCTTTCTTTCTTTTTTCTTTACTTGCTTCAGTAAGTTGTGCCGACAATGAGCTCACTACATTTGTGAATTGGTTGCAAAACCACAAACAGTCTGCTTTTGATAACCCAGATGGCCAACTAATTAGCCTTCAAATGGAAAATCTGAGTGAGATCTTCAGGTGAGTTTTGGCAAAAGCTCCAGTAGCAGTTCTCAGAGGGGGAAGTGGGGAGAGCTTCAGGATGTGAGGAAGCCTTGAATACGACTGTTGTGAAGGGGCGTGACGATCTACGTTCATGGGTACATATCTTGAACAGAACACAGGCACACGAATAGGAATGGGTTTTTGGGAGACAAATAAAAGAGGCAACATGTTTCAGTGTCATCCTGGGAGAAAAGAGTCTCTGCCTGACTTGGGGCAAAAAGCCATATATATCACTCACTTACCTGTTAATATCGACTTCCTTTTGGAATAACACAGAAAATTTTAGTGCTGCAAAAAAGATTAGAGCCACTGGAGTTCAACACTCTTGACTGACAGATGAAGAAATGGGTCCAGAAAGGGTAAAGGGTTTAGTGAAACACCTAAGCAACAGCGGAACTAGATCTGAGGCCCAAGTCGCCTGACATCCAATCTAGTGTACTTTGTCTGCCTCGGCACATATAATCTATAGCATCATTAGAAAGAAATATTAAAGAGTCTTTTCTTTTTAGATATGACTCTTTTGGCAGCAAATTCTTCACTTTCAGAGACTGAATAACTCTGACCTACACTTCACATTGGCCAAACCATCAGATAATTCATATTTATATACACATATTGTATATATAATGTAAAAAGATTTTTTTATCATCCTGTCCTTGGTTTATCTTGATATTTTAGTTTGGCTGTGCTCATCTGTGTCTACCAAGCGATAAGAAATGCTGGGCCAATGGAAGGAACACAACACACACTACAGGCAGTCTGAAGCCATGGCAACCTAGATCAGTTGAGTTGGCACCAAACTCAGTACCAAGCACAAAGTGGTTCTGAAGAAAACTTCACGTCCCAGCCATGATAACCCTGGCATCCACCAGCGAAATGGAGGCTACCTACTGCGCTGTACAAATAATACTCTACCTAAAGACTCTTGTATTATAGAACACGCTCTGGAGAATGTGACCCAGTAGCAACACAGAGAGCAAAGAGGGAGCTGCTCCAAAACAGGGAACTCTCCCATGCATGCCTCAAAGGTGTCAAATGTCCCTCCTTCAAGGGGGTGGTTTTAATGGAAACATGAAGTCAAGAGTTACAGTTTTGAAAATAGTGTAACATACCCCCAAACGAGCCACAAAAGCCATACACACCCTTGCTGAATGCAAGGGAAACTGCATCATGGGTTACCTGGACAGTGGTGAACTCATCCGAGCACAGAAGCCCTAAGGACAGCAATGTGTTTATGGAGATATGAATCGTATCTTAAATAGGCACAAGAGTATAATTGCCTTCGCTTACCAACCTCATTTTGACTGCCAGACCTGCAGTCCCAGAGACCACCGTACACAAGGGGAAATGCACTCACTTCCCACTTTCTGGGGGAGCTGCACCCGAACTCCCAAGGGCAGGGTAGGCTGACCATTTTGAATGCTGGGTGTTTGTATGTCAGCAAGAACCTATATTCATTTCAGCTTCCTGAAGCATTTATGAACATAGCTTAGTCATATTTCAGCCACAATATGGGAGATAAGACAGCCAGGAGATCTCATAGGTAGGTTTTGAGTAATAAATAATGAAAAAGCACTTTGCAAAATATGAAGTATGATCCTAACGCTCAATAGCCTAAGATACTTTACTTTACCATTAGCCTACTTTATCACAAGCTGCCTGGAAGGGAGGCGAATGTTAGACATCACCAGCGCAGCCTTCAGCTGCGGATTAGGTCATAAGGAGCAAAGTAACCTGGGCTGGAGCTGTTTCATCTGAAATGAAACCAGGTCATTAAATTTTTACAAAAAGCACCCAGTTCTTGGGGGGGGGTGTCTCATGACTCCCCTTTGTTGCCCCCAAAATAAACTTTTTAATAAGGTATAAGCTGCTTTAATATGTTTGTTTTATCTGGAGAAACACCACTAACAATGTATTGACTGTTTTTCCTTCATAAAGAAGGGAACTTATTACCAGATACTCAATCCTAAAATAATCTACTAAACAGTCAGAATGTAGAGTTAGAATTATAAATAAGGGCCCCAGTTCGTTTTCCAATACTGAAACCAGAGACGAACACCATTTTGAAGCTGGTATACAACAGAAAATTGAGACTAAACCATGTATAGGAAGCTGACATCATCCAAAAACTGAATAACCAAATCAGCAGTTTGGGGGCTTCTGAAAAACAAACTTTTTAAAAAATCTCAAAAAGCGATGTGAATAAGATAAACACTCTCCCTTCTTTTAGGAATTTAAAATCAAGATGAGATGCCAAACGGATGTGATATAAAGAAAAGACAAAGCTTTCCTACAAAATATTACACACAAGCCTGTTGTCATTCCTCTTTCTGTGCCTCTCCCCATTCTACCAGCCCCCCACGAAGAGGGGAGCATTTCTGCCCTAAACAGCTACTCGTTTCAAATTGCGTGTTTAATGAAAGTCATTCGTAAAGGTTTCTCTTTTTTTTTTTTTTTTTGAGACAGGGTCTCACTACTTTGTAGTTCAGGCTGGCCCTGAGCTCACTGTGTAGCCCAGGCCAGCCTCAAACTCAGCAATCCTCCTGCCTCTGCCTCCCGAGTGTTGGGGTTGCAGGCATGACCCACCACGCTGGCACTGTGATGTGTGGTACTTACTGCCAATAGGCGTGAGTCACTGCACCCGGTATTGTTATATGTGGTTACTGGGGATCGAACCAGGGACCTTGCACTTCCTAGGCAGGCACCGGAATCACTGAGCTAAATTTCTGGCCCTCTGTGGCTTCTTTTAAAACATGAGCTCTGTTACGTATTCAAACCTGTCCAAATGCAATGCTATAGTATCTGGAATTTGCTTCCAAATAATCTCAACGAGCTAGGAAGGGGGGTGCAGAGACATTGAGTTGGTAACTACTGACCATAAATGATGGGCTTTTGAGGCTTCTTTGTGCTACTTTGCAACCCTCATGTGTTTGAACTTTTCCATGAGAAGTTTATCAATTGCAACCTGCCTCTGAGAACTACCTCTAAAGCAGGTTATCATGAATGGTAAGTGCTTTATCACACTCGCTTTTCTCAGGAAAGCAAGAAATCAAACCAATTGCACACGATGTTCACTGAAAGCAGACTTGAAGAGAAAGGGTCAAAGGCTCTGTGGCCTGATTCTCACTGGTCTCATCACTATGTGGCCAGGTCTGCAGATGCTCTGATGTAAAGACACTTGATGTGCGAGAACCGGCATCAGACCAAGGAGCTCATAAAAGGGTTGTTGTTGTTGTTGTTGTTGTATCAAAGCTAAACTCAGGACCTTGAACTGGGCAGGCAGGTGCCTGAGCTAAATTCTCAGCCCTCATAAAGGGTTATAAATGCTTCTGGATATGAGTGGCAGAGGCAACTCTAGTAGCTCTGATGACCCCTGTGAAGACTCACATCCCCTGTCATAAACATGTAAGAAAATCATCATGTGCTACTAACACAATAAACAGAGGAACAGCAGGTTGGACTTTTGAATTTGGGGAAATAAAGGCATGATCTATGATACAAATTTGGGTCCATGATTGTTTCTAGAAGAAACAAAGGAAAAGTATCTGTGTATGTCATGCTTTAGCTCTTTATATTGACTACACCTTTTGCTAGTATTGAGAGACAGATAGCCATGAACAAATTTTGGATTGATATCTCCTTCAAAATCCAATCCCATCCATCTTTTTTTCTTCTGCAGAGTGTGAGGAGCTAAAGATACATTTGTTAGGACATCCTGCCGCTGTTGGTAGTCACATGCAAACTGTGTGGTTTAGAGACATAATACCTAGGCTGAAAGAAGTAACCGTCAAGCCAACATGCTAAGGCAGGCTGAACTGAATGGCTCCCCATGGCAGAGTCAGGTTACTGTGGTGCAAACTGGATAATTCCCAACTATACCTTTGGTGAGACAGACATGTTTACACTAGTATGCTCTTACGTGCTCCATTACATGCTGCCGAATACACTCCTACCTGGTTTAGGAAGAGGGTCAGTGTCTCTTTAATCAGCAAGAATCCGAAAAGGATATGTATGAGTTGTTAAACAACCATCTTTCTGGTGGGCCAAAGGGGAAACCTGATCAGTACTGTTTACCAACTTTCTTGAGGTGAAAACCTCACCGTGGCCAAGTGCAGGCTAGCAGTGGACATCACTAACAGTGGGGCTGGGATGGTGCACAGTCATCTTGCACCAGTTCAAACCAGATTCGGGCAGTTTTCTTAGAAGATGCCTGTAACCCCATAGAGACATAGTATTGAGGTGGGTGTGGCACAGACAAGAAGGAGACAGAAATGGGAAGAGCACGGGTTGGTTGTTACTTACCAAGGTGGATACCATTTATTTTTTCTGCTAACTTTCCTCAAGGATCAGGTGCTTTAGAATCTAAGAGAGCAACAATTTTGGAAGGTACATGCTTTATATTATTGGGTTTTTCCATATGACTCTAATTTGGGTTTTAACTATCTTGTGATTGTAATTGCAGGTATCCCTTTGTTTAACTCTTTTCAAAGATGTTTTTTAGTATATGCTTGCTGTCCTTAATGATGACATTCGTCATGGGGGATTGGTAATGCAACTTTCACACCTGAATTCTCTTGCTTTTCCCTCCCCACCACTTCATCTCTAGGCCCCCATTCCATTTGTAAAGAATCTATCTCCGTATTTCATATTATCTACCTCTTATTTTGCTCCTACTTATTTATACACTGGGGTTCTTATATAAAAGATGCCATGAGACATTTGTGTTTGTTCATCTAATTTATTTCACTTATGGTCTCAAGGTACATTCATTTTCTTATAAATGACTCAAAACTGTCCTTTATGAAGAGTAATACTCCATCATGTTTTTTATATAGCAGACTACTACTCCATCATTATATATATATATATGTATATGTATATCACATTTTATTTGTCTATTCATCTGTTGGTGAACATATAGACCACTTCCAAGATTTACCTCTTTCAAGAAAAATATGAAACACACCATGAACTTGCATGTCATTCTTGTTCAGGGGCCAACCTCCCTTTATCATTCTAATTTTAGTATATGTGCTGCCAAAGTGAGTACTTTAACACATTTAAAATTTAGGAATATACACACCATTCCCACAAAAGTTATCTCAACCCTCCAAATCATCTAGTGACGAGGAAATTATTTTTGTATGTTTTACAGATTAGGAAACTGAGGCTCCAAAATTGAAGAGCTTATTCTGCACGAGACAACTACAGAATATACCTGTCCTCAGAGTGGAACTATTTGCTGGTTCCTCTCGCTACAACCACAGCCAGTTTGAGGTGGGGCTACACTCACGAGGCTGCTTTTCCTTGGTGACTGTTGGGCTTGGACTTAAAAGAAAGATGAATGTGATGGTTTCTGATGAAAACAAATGTAGAATTTGTTTTTCTTCTTTATGGAAATTGCAAGCCCACGGAAACAGCATGTGAAAAGTATTATCCATTTTTACAGCTCTTCCTTAGACTTTAGAGCTTTCAATTTTGAGAATAACAACTCAGTTCCCTGGCACTTTAGTTGTACTTACAGATAATTGCTTGTAAAATGAAAAGGGCAAAAAGAAAATGAGGAGTTTCTACAAGAGAAAACTGAAAAATTCTACAGAGAAGATAATAATTTTCAATAATGCTCATGATTATTCCTCGAGTATAATCTCTGCCCAAACCTTTCATTCTCTGCTTCTACTTCTCCCAGCCAAACTCCAACTTCTCCCTCAGAATTATTAACATGGTCCCAAAGGGAAAAATATGACCATTATAATAAATCTGTGTGGCCCATATGACCAAATGAAATATAGCTTATCATTCCGAGGCTCAGGGGTGATTTTAGAATCCAATTCCCAGTCTCCTTACCGCAGGGCACCGGTGAGTGGTAGCAGAACTTTGCTAAGTATTCACCTTGACGGTGCAATTGCTATCATCTCAATACTTGGGGAGGACTAACCCAAGAAAAGGGAATTCTTGCGTGAAGTAAAGAAAAGCTAAAAGGAGAGAGAGAGAGAGAGAGAGAGAGAGAGAGAGAGAGAGAGAGAGAGAGAGAGAGAGAGAGAGAGAGAGAGAGAGAGAGAGAGAGAGAGAGAGAGAGAG
>PVIC010007675.1:0-19263 GCA_004025085.1 Thryonomys swinderianus | reverse complement strand
GATCTATTCCATGATGACCCAGGCTACTGAATACAGAGAGGCTGAAGAACACTAGGCTTGTGCATTTTGATGAACAAAGTAGAAAATTAACAGTTTCCAAACACACAGAGGCTCATGGGAAATTTGGAACAATTCCATGGATATTCTGGACCCCAGGTCCTGAGCAGACCCTGATAAAAGGATCCCAACCTAAAGAAGTCACTGGCACTGCTAAAAGACAACCAACAACATGAGAAAAAATCTTTACTAGCTGTTTGTCAGACAAAGGGCTTTTATCTACAATATATTAAGAACTTAAACAGATCAGCCTCCCCAAGTTTAAAGACCCAATTCAAAAATGGGCATCTGAAATGAACAGACACTTCTCAGAGGTAGAAGTCAAAGTAGCCAAGAAAAATATGAAATGTTCAACATCACTGGTCATTCGGGAGATGCAGATGAAAACAACACTGAGATTTCATCTCACTCCACAAAGAATGGCCACTATTACAAAATCAACCAACAATAAATGCTGGCGTGGCTGTGGGGAAAAAGGAACCCTTCTTCACTGTTGGTGGGATTGCAGGCTTGTGCAACCATTGTGGAGATCCGTGTGGAAATTTATCAGAAAACTAGGACTAGGGGTCCCATTTGACCCTGCTATCCCCCTGCTAGGAATATACCCAAAAGAATTTTAAAAATCATGTTGGAAAGACAGATGTGCACCCTTGTTCATAGCAGCTCAGTTCGTGATAGCTCAGTCTTGGAAACAACCCAAATGCCCATCAACTGGAGAGTGGATAAAGAAGATGTGGTTTTTTTCATAAAATGGAGTATTATTCTGCCATAAAGAATGACAAGATTGATTCATTTATGTACAAATGGATACACCTGGAGGACACGCTAATGAGTGAAATAAATAGATCACAGATAGGCAAATACCGGATCTTCTCTTTGATATGAGCACCTGTAGATGCAAATGAACTCTAGAAAGTATGACAGTTTTTGTAGAATGGTAAATCTCCAAAGGAAGTTTGGTGTGGGATGTAATGAGGGGAAGGAATAAATATGATTTGGAAATAAAATAAAAGAGCATGTATATAGGGGGTGGGGAGGTGTGGGTGGGTGGGAATATGGGTAAAAATGAGAATTAATTTGTATCATATACTGGTACAGATTCCCCACTGTTATATGTGATTGTGAGATGTATATGAATTGTGCCAATAAAGAATTCAATTAAAAATAAAAAAGGATGCCAACCATGCACAAGGGTAAACTCTCACCGTGCACCAGAGGTCAGACTGATGACCCAAATTTCAGAAGCTGCTTGACTGGATGATGCCAACAGTCCTGTAGCAGCAGTACAATCTCAGGTATAGAAACTGTTCCATCTCTACAGCTGCTAGTACTTTCATTACCGCTAGCTACTCTTTTCTAATCCAAATTGGTTGACTTTTTTTAACACCAAAAATACTGTGAGGAAAGGGAGGTGGCATGTCAGAATAAAAGCTCTTACTGTCTTTTTTCCCCTCAGTGGAGTCTTAAAGCCTTAGGTTTTCTGAAGAGCTATCCAAATCACTTTTTGGAGTAACCACAACAGTAAAATAAATGAGTAACTTGTTTTTAAGAATTTTAGGTATAATATTGTATAGTATTGTATAGAATGGGCTAAGGAGGCACTAAGGATTTTAGGCAATACAATGAGGGGAGGTATTCATTTTCAAGTATTTGGGGAATATGTTGCTGAAAATATACTCAGTATCAAGTCTTCCACATTACAGATGGATATGGTTTTGAAGAATATATATTTTGATCTGTTTCAATAGTCAAATGGACTTGAATCACAAATAGCTAAAGTTGTAATGATACCGAAGCAAGGAGTCCATGACAATTATCATTTCTCTCAGACCTCCAAATTAATTCATCTCAGCCAGAATTAATTTAAGCATTTCTCCTTTATTGTATGCAGTGTTGAGTTTTACCAGTAGAGGGCACTGGAAGGACATTGCAGGAGGAAGAAGCTCTGCTTTTCTTGCAGCTATCGCAGCGGAATGGGTCAGCAGGGTAAGTATGAATTAGTTTAGGAAAGAAGTATGTAAGTAGCCAACTTTGAATGGGTGCAGCCTGTGCAGATATCATACACACAAAATGATGCTGTGAATTCTAGTCACCTCCTTCCTCCAGCCTCCTTATAGCTTGCTCAGTGGGCTGATGAACAGTGACCATAGTGGCAGGGATGAAGGCTATGCATAGGCAAAACAGCATGAGTTTCCTCTCTTGGCCAACTGGCTACAGCTATCTATTGGTACATACTTAATCTGCTCAGGGGGGAGATGGACCTTGAGACCTGGGTATGGGGCCATTCTTCAGGAAGACCAGCCAGCCACCTCACAGTGACTGATTACACTGGACCTCTTTCACTATGAAGGAAGCAAATATTTTTCTTTCCTAACATACAGTGGACCCTCAAGTTATGACCAGCCTGACATACAACTTGAGTTAATTATGTAAATCATCTGCCTCTTGTTATCTATACCATGTACCCAGTCAAACATCCAGATCTCAGCTGTACTGAGATAAAACCAACTTAAGTTACAACCAGCTCTTGGAAATAATTGACTTTGTAAGTCAAGAGTCTACAGAATATGGATTTGGACAGATAGCTATGGGTTTATCTTCTATTGGTAATTCTTCCCCCAGCATCAATACCCATGGACTCCCATGATACCCAGTATACTATCACAGCACTCCATACAGCCTTGCATTTTATCAGGGAACTCATCTCACAGCCTTAGCCTCATAGCTGTGAATATAACTGATCTTCTGACGTGCCCCATTATCTATAAATGGATGAATTGACAAGTGGAATGGTGTATTGAAGACTCAGGTACAGTGCCAATTGGAAGAAAACACTCCAATTGGATTGGGAGTAATCCTCACAGGAGGTAGTTTATACAGAGACCATAATGTAGTGCTGTCTCCTGCTTCCCAGAATACATGGGCTAGGAAATCAAGAGGACAGAGGTAACATCTCACTTCCTAAACTTTTCATTCCAAGAATTTGAACTCTGGTGATTTTTAGGTTTTTTTTTTTTTTTTTTGCTTTTTGAGACAGGGTCTCACTTTGTAGTTCAGGCTGGCCCTGAGCTCACTGTGGTGCCCAGACAAGCCGCCGCGAACTCAGCAATCCTCCTGTCTCTGCTTCCCGAGTGCTGGGATTACAGGCATGAGCCACCACGTCTGGCATTGTGGTATGCGGTGTTGATTGTTGGTGGGCGTGTCTCCACGTACTTCCACTAGGAGCCACGATTGTGGTTCCACTGAACTGGGCAGTGTGTGCGACTTGGACACTGTGGTCTCCTTGAGCCTCTGAACAAACTAGCATAAGGAGATGTTAACCTGCTAACCGGAGTGACTGGTCCTGATTACCAAGAAGACAGGCTGTTGATAAACACTAGAGCCAAGGAAGATCACGGAACAAGCAAATGAAAAAGCTATAGTTAAGGGAGTTGGAGGAAACCACTGCGTAAGGAGAAACTTCTACTGCAAGCATCCCAAAGGTCAGGTGGAAAGATGTGACGGTTTTGTTTGAGAGGAGGAGTAAGCCTAGAAGGGACCAGATGTGGGGAAGGGGGCAGAGTGTGTAGCACAAGTGAACACATGATCAAGGAACCCTTCTTTCACTGTTAGCTGATTTTTCTGAGAGGCTCCTTAAGGAGGAGCTGTTCTGCATTGTGATGTTTACTCAGTCTGAGAACGAGCCAAAGTCCAGGGGACTGTGGGAAAGAGAGAAGCCAGACTAAAGTTTAGTCAGGTCAAGTTAATTGGCATTTTGTCCACTTTGGCCAGTGGGTACCAAGAGTTTAGCTTAATTTCAAAATACGTGACAAGGAATAGGAATAAAGAGAGTCTATGTCTGGTCCGGTCATAGGTAAACAAAGGGCTCATGCACAAGTCATATAGGGAAGCATGAGATTTTGGAATAAATCATTTCTTTGAGGATAAAAGTGTGGAAAGATTTCTTAACCACCGCTATTTTCTAGTGTCATGAGGCTCAGGTGAATTTCAACCTTGTTATCTGGAATCCAGAAGAAATCTTCTAATTTTGGAGATTAAGTCTGAAAGGACTCTTCACTAAAATCAAAGTGTCAATTTCCTTACTGTTCCTTCTTGGGGATGCTAGGAGAGTCCACTTCCTTACAGTTTCCAGTTTCTAGAGGTCACACATATTCCTTGGCTCAAGTCCCCATTGCTTCATATGCAAAGCCAGAAGTGTCAGGCTATTTCATCTGTCTCTTTCTCTATCTTAAAGACTTTCATAATTATTGTACATTTGAGCTCATTCAGATTATAGGAGATAATCTCCCCTTTTTAATTGAATTCTTTATTGGTACAATTTATATACATCTCACAATCACACATAACATTGGAGAATCTGTACCAGTATATGACACAAGTTCATTCTCATTTTTACCCATATCCCTACCTGCCCACACCTTCCCACCCCCTATCTACATGCTCTTTTATTTTCTTTCCGAATCATATTTATTCCTTCCCCTCATTACATTCCCACACCAAATTTCCTATGGAAATTTCCCATTGTACAAAAACTGTCATACTTTCTAGAACTCATTTGCATCTATAGGTGCTCATATCAAAGAGAAGATCCAGTATAAAAATATGGAACGCTTCACGAATTTGCGTGTTATCCTTGCGCAGGGGCCACTCTAATCTTCTCTGTATCGTTCCAATTTTCGTATATGTGCTGCCAAAGTGAGCACTAATCTCCCCTTTTAAGGTAGGTGATTAGTAACCTCAACTTCAGCTGCAGCCTTCATTTTCCCTTGCCATGTCCAAAGTTTGAAAAACGGGACTGGACATCTTGGAAGGAGTTATTACTCTGCTGACCACATTCAACATATCAAATCTGTTGAGATGGAAATGGTTTTCTCCACTCAAAGAAAGAAAGTGCCTTTGGAGGAGGGCATGAATGTGCTTATCCTGATTGGATAGTGGATTGGTATTCTATAATTTTCCTGGGAAAATGTAAAAGAAGCACCTGTATTCAAATTGGTGCAGCACTAATGAACCAAAAAAAAAAAAAAAGTGACTTGTGTTGGCCAGCTTACGGGTAGCTGTACCAACAGTCACTGCTTTCTTGCTTATCAAACTGTTTATATGTTGCTTTAAGTCACACAGCAAAAAGTAGAAGAAAAACTCTGAATCCATATGAAGAAGTATGTGTTCATGTGCATTATTCCCATCCTTAACAGGAATTCACTAGGCTCGGTGACAGCAATGGATAGCTCCACCTCACTGCAGTCCAGCATGTGGAGAAGCCCACAAGACAACTAAATGTCAGCACGGTACACGATGGTGTTGTTGTACCACCAACTAGGGCCTGGAGGACTATTCTCCCTGTGGTGAAGGTCTGGAAATAGGAGATTGTTGCTGAGTGTTTATGGCAATGTATTATCTCTTAGCTCCAAATTAAACATTAGGCCACCAATGCTGGTCAACGTTAACCAATGTAGGTCGCATCTGTCCTGGGCAACCCTGATCAACTATCAGATTTCTCCTATTAAGCGTTCACCAGGAACATCCTGCACACAGCAACTTCTGAAGCACCTGGTGTCTGCTCTTCTAGGAGATGGACCGTGAGCAGAATCCAGCACTGATGTGAAAGAATAATCTGCAAAGAATATGAAGTTTGAAAATTTGAAATGACTGCAATGCGTCTGTGTTCATATGAGAACCTGTTGGCGTACTTAACGAGACTATTGTATGAATTGTAGAGCTCATTGGACACGCGAACAGGAATATGGTTCGCAGAGTCCCTAGTGGTGTGAGTGCATCAGTACTCACACCCTCCACATTGCTCACTGGTCACGAAGGTGACCGAGCTGAGATAGATGAGGAAGCACACACCTTATCTAGGTCGGAAGTGCAGAGGTATCGTAAGTTTATCTGTCAGTTGCTTTTTAGACTGAGTTAGCTTCAACAAGACAGAGGAAAGGAGATGATGTTTCCCAAGATTTAGTTGTTTCAGTTTTGCAGGCTATTAGATGTTGGTACAGACTTGAACAAGAAGCGAATAATGCCATATTCATTTCTTACTAATTTCACAAAGCTATGAGTGAATTGTAAACTTTCTCACCATGAACTCGATGTAGAAATTTATGCCAGTATTATCTCTTTACATTGAATTTGTTTCATATTGTAGGGCATAATGGGTTCATCTGCGCCCTTCTCTTCCTCAAAATTACTTAACATGTAAGTAACATTCCCTGGATAGAACTAACCATTAATTAGTGCATTTCTCACATTTGTTAAATGTAAGCAATCTAAATAGGCTCTACCAGCTATTCAGTAATCACACAGCTTGGGGAGGAGTTTCATCATTGTTCTTGGTGGCCCATTTCGTCTTCAGGGGAAAGTGTTTGAAGTTTGGCCTAAATGCCTCTGTAGTTGAAAGAATGAGGCACACCGTTTTTCATTTCTAGGCCCACTCCTTCCCTGAGATGCCCCTTTCCCACAGATCTGTGCAACTTTCAAGGCTGAGCTCAGTTTTGTCTGTTTTCGAGCTTTCTCTAATCAACTCAGGCCACAGTAATCTCCCTTCTCTGGAATTTCATTTCTCTCAATCTTGTTTGTCTCTTTGGTTCCGTACGGTGTCATCAGTTATATTTTCATATATACATCATAGACTCAAAGGATTATTAGTTGACTGCATTGATTGATTACAGTCTGGGCTAGGCTGGTAGCACTAGGAATGAATGAAAAAGAAGAGACAGATGATTGATTGGCTATATGGTGGCTAAGGGGAGAGTGGAGTTAAAGTTGATGCTTATTATTCCAAGTTTGGTAGCCCCACTGACAGAAATGGATCAAGTTTTCTATTCTCAGCTAGATGGTCCACCTTTTCTTGCTAGTAGAGATGAAGTGCTCAATGAATCCTTGTGTGGTTAACTGAATTCAATTCAACTCGAATTTTTGTATATGTTCAAAGTCTCAGCACGTCACTTCTCATTTCATGCATCCAAATTTGGGCTTGAACTTGCCAGATACTGCAAGGAATAGTGTCTGTAAGTTTACATCCCATGTTCACTAATCTCTGCATGTATCTATACAGATAAACTGTGCTCAAAACCATACCCTCCCTTACTCACATAGTGCTCCACAACACCTGTAAATGCCCAAAGACCTTTCTCCCTTCTCCTGTCTACTGTAGGCTTAATTTGGGGCAGAGAAACGTGTGACCTCAGCCACTCTGGGTTACTATATTGGATTTATTCAGGGCGTTCCCCTTTATCAACATGAGCATTCCTAGATGATACCTTCCTACTAGGAAGTCGCACTCGAGAGAAACGGCCTACAGGTGGCAGAATCTTGTAATCCCAGCATTCTGGAAACTGGAGGTAGGAGCATCACAACTTCGAGCCCAGTCTGGATATCTTAGACGCAGTTTCAATTTTTAAAAAATGGTGTTGAGGAGCTATAGCTCAATACAACATCCTTGGGTTCAAGTCCCAGCATAGAAAAAGGGAGAGGAGGGGCCGGAGATTAGCTCAGTCCTTCTGGCGCCTGCCTCGCAAGCACAAGGTCCTGAGTTCCATCCCCGGTAACCACATACAATACTGGGGGTGGTGACTCACGCCCACCAGCAATCAATACCACATACCACAGTGCGGGGCATGGTGGCTCACGCCTGTCATCCCAGAACTCAGGAGGCAGAGACAGGAGGATTGCTGAGTTCGAGGCTTGCCTGGGCTACACAGTGAGCTCAGGGCCAGCCTGAGCTACAAAGTGGTGAGACCCTGTCTCAAAAAAAAAAAAAAAGGTGAGGGGTAGCAAAGTGTTTCATTAAAGGGCTACAGAGTAAATATGTTAGGCTTTGGAGGCCTCTTCACCACCACTCTGACATGCAGTTGTAGTTAGTAAATGTGTAAATAAATTGACATGCATTGTTCCGATAAAGTTTTATTTATAATAATAGCTGGCCAGAGTCTATCCACAAACCATACCCTAGGTTATTGAAGCCCATCTACAGTCTTGACGTGTAGCATCCCTAGTGTCTCTAAAATGGTAACACAAAAGCAATGGCCATTTCTGTTTTAGTTCCCTTGTTGCTGTAACAAAATACCCAACGCCTACAAATTAAAGGAAGAGAGATTTATTTTGGCTCACAGTTTATAGAGGTTTCATGTGTCCCTACGTGGTCGCACAGCTCTAAGGCAGGGTGTCATGGCAGAGGGCCATAGTGGAGGACAGCAGAGCAGAGCTGCTCACAGCACGGCGGTGGGAAGTAGAGTCCAAGAAGGAGATGAAGCCTTCCAAGTCCCATCCCCAGTGACTCACGTCTTCCAATGAGACTCCATCTCCTGAAAGCACCAGTAACCCAGCCACCTTCCAAAAACACCACCTATGAGTGCATGAGGTTCTTGGGGGACATGTAGGTGTAAACTATTAACACTCTCCATCTATCAAATCCCTTATCTGTACTTGAATTTCAGAGACCAAAACATTTGTGATATGCAAAGAAAGCAAGGAGAACCTTGGCTGTGAATGCTACAGATGTGACCATGGCAGACAGAACCATATAAATACGTTAGAGAAGCAGCATCAGGGACTCATGGCTCAGAAGTGGAATTAAAATGGAAAGGGTGTGTGTCAAGTGAAAATACCACGTTCTCAGAAGACTAATTTTATGCAGTAAGTCTGTGCCAGAAAACTGAATAGCCAGAAGTTTCCCCCATGAAGTAGGCTTTTCTCCTTACTACTGTCCAATGAAATTTTGTTCATAGGAATATAATCCTTATAATGATTTAGTGTTTTATAACCCAAAATCTAGTGTTTCTAAGTGGACTGTTTGGTTATGCTTTTATGAGTTACAAGATACATGTGGTTAATTAACTGCCAACATGGCTATATTATATCTCCAGTGATCTAATGAAATGGTAACGTAAGGGGTGTGTGAAGGTATTATATGGAGACAGGGTCTTGCTATGTAGCCCAAGCTAGCCTTGAACTCACAGCAATCCTCCTGCCTTAGCCTTCCAAGTGCTGGGATGACAGGTGTGTACAACACTACGCCTAGCTAGAGGACATCATTCTTGATAACACGGATTGGCAGCATTCAATCAGTCGAAGGCCTTAAGAACAAAACCTGAGTTGCCTATAACAGAAATTCTGCCTCAAAACTGCAATAGCCTCCAGTCTGCCAGTTTGCTTTCTGCATTTTCGGACTCAAGATTGCAGCACCAACTTGACTGAGATCCCAGCCTGCCAGAATGCCCTTGAGACAGTAATCTAGACCCGCGTGCTGCATTAGGAAGGGTTCTCCAGACAACAAAACCAATAGCATAGAGAGAGAGGTGGGTAGGTAGAGACAGAAAAATTTGTCGTTGGGGGTTGGCGTCCATGGTTACGGAGGTTGAGAAGTCTCAGGATCTGCAATCTCCAAGCTGAAGGCCCAGGAAAACTGCTGATGTGCTTCCAGCACAGCCTTAAAGGCCTGTGAATGAGGGGAGTAAACGGAGTAAGTCTGAAAGTCCAAGAGCCATGAGCCCTGATGTCTGGAAGCAGAAGGTAAACATCTCTCTCAGACAGAGAGAAAATTTGCCCTTCCTGTGCCTTCTGGATTTTCTCAGGGCCTCAGCAAACTGGGCCATGCCTACCAATTACAATTTTCTTTGTGTAGTGAACTAAGTTTCTCTTGGAAACATCCTCATAGACACACTAAGAAATGTTTTACCAGAAACCTGGGCAACCCTTAGCCCAGCCACATTGCCACAAAATTAATCATCACACTAACTTCAACTCATACATATACATATGTATTTTGGATCTATTTATTTAGTGAACACTACCCATAAAACATTACATTTGAAAGAGTAAACTGCAGAAGTATGAATTTGTGTTTGCTAATTTATTCCAGGGCATGAGTCAGCTCTGCCTAAGTATACTGGTAATTTCAAGTCAGGAATTTTCAGATATCTCTTAGTAGAAATAAGCTATTCTTTTTGTTAGTTTCCAGGGTTTCTCTTGAAATATTTTGATGGTGTAGGTCAACCTAGAGAGCAGTGTAACCAGGCCGATAGGCCAGGAATGCAGACACTAGGGAGTAACGCTTCAAGTCCCTGTTACTGACATGTGAGCCCGACTGAACTAAAATCACCTGATAAACCCACTTACAGTCCACACAGCAGATGAAGCTCAACACAGGATGATTTCTTGTCCATTTTTCTTGGCCAGAAGTTATACAAGGAACTGAAATACAGTATTTCCATTCAGAATCCAGCGTTGTTTGCAAGGCATCAAAATTCAACTTTAATGAAACCAAAACAAACAAAACACCCCACATTAAAAATAATCTCTGGATTCTCACGCCTGTAATCCCAGCACTCAGGAAGCAGACACAGGAGGATTGCTGAATTCGAGGCTTGCCTGGGCTACATAGTGAGCTCAGGGCCAGCCTGAACTACAAAGCGAGACCCTGTCTAAAAAAAACCCAAAAAACAAAACAAAACAAAAAAAACCTCTGGATTAAAGGACCAGGGATTTAGCTCAGTGGTTCCAGCATCTGCCTTCCAAGCACAAGGTCCTGAGTTCAGTCCCCAGTATCCACATACCAGAATGGTGGGCATGGTGACTCACACCCACCAGCAATCAGTACCACACACCACCATGCTGGCCATGCTGGCTCACGGTAATCCCACGGTAATCTCTGAGAGGCAGAGGCAGGAGGATTCCTGTGAATTTGAGGTTTGCCTGGGCTACCTAGTGAGCTCAGGGCCAGCCTGAACTACAAAATGAAAACCTGTCTCAAAAAACCTGGATTAAATTTGGAATATTATAGTTAGAATATTTCATATGCTCAGCATCTTTCTCAAATTGGGAAAATCAAAATCTAAGTTATTTAAACAGAAGTTTATTTGATATGGAGAATTATACTATGCTAAGATCATCTATAGGACAGAAGTAAAACTAGGGCATGCTCAAGGACACATGTATAAAAAGGCTCCAATCCTTAGGACTGAGGTTCAGACCTCATGGAGTGGCACCCTATTGATGGCAGGTGAGTTTACCCAATCCAACATGGTCTGCAGTCTCTGGGCAAACAAAGCCGCTCCAGAGGGCAGGTGGCATGCAGTCAGGACAAAGGCACACCTCAGCCACTGTAGGGATGAGTGGGCACGCAGAGGGGCTTGGGTCTCCGGTGGTATCCTCCAGGGCACGGGCAGGACACTAGGCAATGGCCAGGAATGAGCTCAAGCAGAAGGCCTAGGAGTGCTGAGGTGGGGGGAAACCTGGGCCTTAGGAGGACACCAAGTAACAACCTGGGAAAGGAATTCATGCTATTGGTGCAGAAGAGGGACAGTGAGTGTATGATGTCCATGTTGCAGAAGCAGCAAGAAAGTGATCATCAGGACAGCACAGCACGTAGGGCACATTTTCTTATCTGTACTGCCGACCTGTTATGAAGTGGAAACAGGAAGATCCTTTCCACTTGCAACTATGTGCTCTACTAAGTAAGTGCAGTGTGTTTACTGCAAAGGAGAAGAAATGCTTAAAGAAATCTTGTCCAGCATCACTGAGAATGTGCTGAAGGGTGAACTTGAAGCTGAGGGCAATGCACTGAGAACTGGCCCATCTACTCCCCTGGCTATTCAGCTCCCTTATTTGCCTCTGGACACACATCTCAACTCCCTCGCAGCAAAACTCTACCCTGCTCCTTAAGCACATACATCAACTTTCTTCTTTGTCAAGATCTCTCCCCTCGATGAGATGGGCCCTAAGTAATTGTTGAATTCATTCTGGCTTCCACTGAATGTCCTGTTACTTAAAGATAAGTAAAGTTAAGCTCCAATAAACTTCTGAACAAAGTTAAAAACTGGACCCAGAATAGTAAAAAGTGAAAATATAAAAATAAATATAAGCATATAATGAACAGAAATATACAAAGCAACTATAATCTTTGTGTATTGAGGTCTGAGTTCTTCAGTTACCAATGGTAATTTTTCCCTTCACTAGAAACCTTAGCATTTAGTTATTATCTGGTATGTTGACCAAATTTTGGTCCCTCATGGATCTGAGTCCTGAACCACTCTGTTTTGTTGTTGGTGGTAGTGGCAGTTTTCCGTTAACTTCCAGAAGGCATACACGCTGGGCAGAACACCACAACCCAATCTTTGGGAACGATAAATATGTTGTCACATGACAAATGAGAACTAACGTTACTAATATTAAAACGTGGTGGTATCTTTGACTACTTGTGTGGGCCCACTCTAATCACACTATTTATTAAAAGTAGAAGAGGAAGGAAGGAGAGGGGAGAACCAGATAAGGCAGTGGCCAACATTTCTGTCCTTGAAGATGAAGGGGTGAGACCAAGAGCCAGGGCATGTGAGCAGCTTCTGTAAGTTGAAAAAGATGTGCTCAGAGCATCCAAAAAGACAGCAGCCCTATTAACACTTTGGTTTATCCTGGCGTTAGCCAACTTGGACTCTTGATCTCCCAAAATGAGAGATAGCAAAGCTGTGTTGTTTTAAGCTATTAAATTTGTGCAACATTTATTACAGAAACAACCGAGAGCAAATATACTGAATATCACACTTTTTCTTTCCTTGGTGGTACTGGGAAGCAAACTCAGGGCCTTATGTTTCCAAGGTAGTTGTGATACTACTTGAGCTAAATCCCCAGCTCTAGAATATCACACTTTTTATCTGCATGGATTACCTGGGAATTGGGCCTATAAATTAGAGAACCAACTTATATCCCTAATACATAATAACCACGGAGTCATTAAAGAATTCTTTATCTTTTATTTAAAGTAACAATGTAACATAAATAGTATACATCCATTCATGTTTCTTCAGGATTTCCTTTCACAGGGAAATGATGGACTCCACCCAAGATCCTGTCATGGATACCCATACAATCTTCTTCACTTTTCAGCCCACCCTGCATTTGGTAGAGCTACATGGGTAAGAACATGTCTAGGATGCACACTTCATACCCCCCCCCAAAAAAAATCCTCAGCTTCAGATAACTCTATCTTTGAATCTTTCAAAACAACTTTAAGGGAAACTCATTCTAAGGTCTATGTAATGTAGCTCAGAATTAACTATCCTAAAAAGATCAAAAGCTTGAAATTCAGAAGCCAAATTGTGTCTCTAACAACTTCTAGAAGACTAAGTTAACTGGGAGACTTCTGCCTGTATGTTTCACCAATCTTGAGGTCCCATCCAGGCTTTCTTCTACCATACACTATATTTTGAACAGAATCTGCAAACTTTAGTATGTCTTTTCACTTTAGAGAGTATTATCCAGCTTTCCTGTACTAAATTCTAATTCACCTCTTTAAAGTTCCCTAGGATTAAGAACATCTCAATACATCCTTATATTAATATTATTGCTATAGCTGGTTCTAATACCATATCCCGTATCTGGGGAAAATCATGTTGGTAAAGGTGGAATTAAAAACCAATCCATGGCAAGCGCGGTGGTATATGCCTGCAATTCCAGCACTTGTGAAGGAGAGACAAGAGCATCTTTGCAAGTTAAGATCAGCTTGAACTACAAAGATCCTGTCTCAGAGACAGTACAAGTCATTTGTTCCCAACAAAGATGCAAGGCACTACAGATTCACTGCCTCGAAGGCAACAAAAAGTGTTACAGAAATAGCATATGCTTGGTGTCATAATTATTAAGACCACAGTACAAGTCATTTGTTCCCAACAAAGATGCAAGGCACTACAGATTCACTGCCACGAAGGCAACAAAAGGTGTTACAGAAATAGCATATGCTTGGTGTTAGAATTATTAAGACCCTGGGTCACATGGAATACTTAATACAACCACCCTGAAAGTCATGTGGCTTTCATCACAAACAGGTCATTTCCATACAGAGTTTGTCATGTTGTATCAAAACAGTAACAAGTAAAACTTTTACATCTTAAAAGTCTACTTTTAATTACATATTCCTTACTTGCTGAAACAACAAAGCTACCATGCTATGAGGCACAAAGGTGTGACAGAAATCTGAATTTAGTCCTGTAATGTTGAATATAGAAGACTGTTCAAGGTATTGTAGGTAAGTCCAGGTAAACAAAGTTCCTTTTAGGCAATGCAAGTGTCCCTTCTGGTAGATCAAAATGGCGAAAGTAGCTCTTATCACCAAAGGTCAACAGCTTGTTAGCACACACAGGAAAAGGGGGTCAAATCAACTTCTCCCCTTTTAAGATACAAGTCTGAAACAGGTACCCCTGTCTGAGTAATGAGGAAGAGACAGGAGGGGTTTACCAGGCAATATGAAGATATGACGTGATGTTCAATATCATTTAACAGAAGAAGATTCAAAAGTTATCAGCCTCCTTTAACTTTTTTTTTTTTTGGCTGGAATCCCAGTAGCTATTTTTCTACAAAAGCATTGAGTATGGTCAGCAGGAGTATAATTTTTCTGAATTTCTTTTCATTAAATTCACAGAGGAAAGTCATATCCGAGAGTAAGAAACACAAAAAAATGCAGTCAAAACCTATTATAAAACAAGAAATTTAAATGTATAACAGCATAATACACCAAGCAGCTCTACAAACTATGGCAGTCCTTAACGAGCCAGAATTTCTATCAAATCATTGCTTGTTGCTCTCTGCCTTGAGATTCTGAATCAGTAGGTCTGCATTGGAACTCGAAGTTGTACATTTCAAATTAAGTCCTCTACGCTGCTGATGCTGACAACAAAGAGGACAGTATTCAAAGCGCTGCAGTGGAACATGCAAAGCACATCTGCCTTGGAGGAGAGAAGAATGTTCCTCAGCCAGCGCTGTGGGATTGAAATGGGTTAGAAAGGTGATTGTTTTCCTATAGAGTATTTCTTTGAACTTTGGCTTTAAACTAATCTTTTTAAACTTTGTCTCTAGAAAGTTTGGAGTTCTCTTTCCATGAAGGAAGTGGTATTGAGTGAAACAGTCAGAAAGATCTGAGCATGAAGGTGTCTGTTCCTCCTAATATTTCTTCCTTGCCCTGGTGTTTCAAGACTTAAGCTGAGGCTGAGATGATGACTGAGATGTTGATTGAGATATCAATGAAGACGAGACTGAGACTGAGGCTGGGACTCAGAGGAAGACAGACTGGGAATCAGGTGAAGACTGAGACTGGGAAGTCTTCATCTTTAGCAGCAGCTCTTCGAAGAGCTCATTCTGCATATAAAAGAAGATGTACCCTGTATAAAGCCTAGACATCTGCAACAGGGACTCTGAGGTACTTGATACCTGTAAATCATTGTAAGTGAACCAGACCTGCTCATTAAAGTCGTAGACATCGCTGACGTAGTGCCCTGAATTAAGGTTTTTTCCAACATGGCTGATAATACCAATGAGCCTGTAAGTATGAGGACCTTTCTTCTCAGTCATTTTTTTTGGTTTCTGAGCTTTTGGTTTTATATTCTCATCCAAAGTATCTTTGTTTCCAGGGCTAGCCTTCTGTGGCTTAAATGCTCTACATCTTCTAAGGGTCTTACTGTGTCTGATATCTGTTTTGGAAAGGTCTTCAAGAAGTGTCTGTTGAGAGGCTCCTTTATGGATTCCCATCCCATCACCCTGCTTGCTTTCTTTGGCCATTTTCTGGGACCTTACTTGAACTCTGGTTTTCTTATCGTTGGGAAAGTCTCCAGTGACTTCACTGACACCATCAAAATATGACTCTACAAATGTATCCGTTTTCTTAGACTCCTTTAAGTTTGGATATTCAGGCACTCCTAGAAGTGGAGCTTCTCTAAGATGGGTGTCTGGTATGCCTAAGAGTTTATGTACAAATGAATAGTTCATAGGAAGAGTGTCTTTTAGACTTATCTGTGAGCTTGCTATTTGGCTTGCTAGAAGTAGTGCCTCATCTCCTAACTGTGCTGGTTCTGACTGACTCATGTCCAGTTCAGAATCTTTTCCCAGATCTTTCTGCTGTTGTGGTCTTTTTTTTCTTGTACTGTACTGCTGGGATTGTTGTTTAGGCTTCATGTCTGATTTAGCATGTTCTGCTGCCAAACTGTTCCACTCTAAATTCACTGAAGATAATACAGAAAAGATGCTGAAACTTAGCTTTTGAAAAGATTGTAGTAATTGCCCATCTCTAACATGTTCATTTGGGTTAAGAGGAACAGGTGGCATGGTATCCTCCTTGCAATGAGAAGACAAATCTAAATATGTGGAAATAGTGACTGCCTGATGATCCTTCCTTAGGGTCCAATTCTCATCCAAGTGATAGCGTTTCAGGCAAATAATAAAAACCCTAGGTAGTCTGCTGAGCTTGTGTTCTACAACAGCTCTTTGGTGCTTACACTTCTCACACGTATATTCAAGCTCTTCTGTTGCAAAGAAATGATCAAAAGCAGACTGAATAGACAAAGAATGTGCTTTCATTCCTTGTGGAAGGTTGAGGGAGAGACAATTATTTGGTTCTGTCTTGTAAATAGTCTGACCACAAGCTTTACAAGAAATAGAGTAAAGCAACTCATACGCAAAATTATTCCTGACAGGACAATCAGCCACTCTGGTAGCAAAACAACCCGCAGAAAGCTGCTGGAGTAAATTTTCTGTCTCAGATTCATTTCCAGAATTCAGAACTATGTTTGATTGTTGTAAGGCTTCTAAGTAGAAGCTTAAAAATTCATGTGCATCATTCTGCGCATCCACACAAAATACCTCTGCAAGTTCTGAAATGGCTTTGTTAACAGTGTGAAGCAACTTCTTCTTTATTCTCATGTTTAAACTATCTCTCATAATAAGCAGCAGTGCTACACACAGGAAAAAAATATCACGAATAAGTCTTTCCCGTGGGAAATTCTGACAGAGCAGGTCATTAATAAACAATGAATTTGAACGCAGAGACTGTAAAACTGCATTAATGTAACAGGTGTTCCCCAAATTGGGAAAACCTTGCTCTCTTCTCAATTGGTAAGATCTATGGAAAAACCCAGGCTTGTTGGCATCTTCACCGTGATCTTCTGACTTCATAAACTGTTGACGTATGTCAAAGTTTTTCCTACTCTTGCCCAGTAATAGAGATGACCCTCTCTTGTTTAACCTTGATAATTTCAATTGCTTCTTCGAAGTGTAGCTTTTATACCTCAAGGGATTTGCCTTGCACATCACTCTTATGTTGCTCTTTTTTATGGAGAATTCCTCAGCCTTATTCACCTCTGAATCAGAGGACGTCTCTCTTTCCTTCTGTTGATTTTCTGACTCTTTAGCAAGGTCTGTTACTGATTTAGACCTATGCAAAGGTGTCTTCTGATAAACAGGTGTCTCACTTCCTTTGTTTCTCTCTAAGTATCTCTTACTTGATTTCGTATAAACCTGGGAGCACGAAGTTTCATTAGTCTGTGTTGCTACACAGACAGACGTAACCCTTCTCTTCTCAGAGCTCACTTGTGGATCAGAACATTTTTGAGAGGCCCTGTCCAGGAATTCCATCAGTTGTTCAGCATCTGTGGCAGATAATTTCTCAAGAAACAAGAAGCCATTAGTTTGGAAAGTCAAATGTATGCTTCTGAGGTTTTCTCCATATGATTCAAGGGCCATATTTTTAATGTTATTATTTAGTATAATAGTTTGCACTCTTCCATTCTCGAAGTACACCAGCAGTTTAAAGGTCTCTTCTTTCTCTGTTTCAATGAGTACCTCTTGTGGCAAGGACAACCCTGTGCTCTTGTGCCATATTTGGGCAGAACTCTGTATTACTATTTTACTCATGCTTTCTTTATAAACGTAGGTATCCTGGAAATTCAGACAATTTTGCAGCTTCAGTTTGTTTCCAAAATTCACCTAGGACAACACCAAAGAAATGGTTCTTTAGTTCGCTATACAGAATACTTCTATAGATAAAATTGTTTTATACTAAAAATTTCTTCAAACTTTGGACACCCAGCCCTTTATAGACTAAACTTCTGTCTTGTTGACACTGAAGGCAAGAGTGCCATGAAAAAAATCACAGAAGTTCTTTAAACTCATAGAAAAATGCTTGGATAAAACTCAAACTCTATTCCTATACATGAAATCTCCTTCCATCACAATATTTAATTCCATTAAATAATGAATTAATATTAATTAAATAATGAATTAAATTCATTAAGCATTTAGAAGACTTTCAATATATAGCTGAAGAGCATAATCAACAGTGTATCAAGCTATATATGTGTATGTGTGGAATGAGATCTTCCTGTCACAGAATAGCCTCCCATAGTAAATAAGAAAGTAGAAGCATTACATGGACCTTATGCAATAAAAGATGAACATCTTTTCATTCATGGGCTCTTCAAAATAAATCAGTCTACTTCCTTGGAAATCCAGTTATGTTACCTTTCTTTCACTTGGCACCAAGGAATATCTGTGCATTTTATCCCTCAATGAAAACAATTTATGAAAACAGCCTCTTGCCAATCAGGAGACAAGCTAGAAAGTTTTCTGCAGTCAGGTCTGGCCACTGGGTCCACTTAGCTTTAACTAGCTCCCATTCCCTGTACTCAAAACTAGTAATCAGGTTTGGAGTTCAACTTAGTTGTGGGTCATGCATATATGTGAGGCCCTAGGTTCAATCTCCAGTATCAAAATCAAACTTAATAAATAAATAAATACAATTTACACAAAAGCCTTGGTGGGGAGGGTCAGTTATACTTAATCACTGACCATTGGAAATTTCTGAGTTAATGAAAGCAGTTAGCACCACAGATATTTGTATGAGAAAGTATATGGAAGTTGTATTTCATTCTACTTAAACTATCTTTCTCAATCTTGCTTATACTATTAACTTGATAAGCAAACTTCCTGTATGGGCAATACAAAAGGAAACTAGTGCTTGATCCATGTTAAAATGATCAAAAAACTCAATAACTGTAGAACATAAATAAATGAGATTTTTGCTTTATACAGTATACATAAATCTATCAACCTATGTTCAGTGAAGTAGGGATTGCACCCAACCATGTAGAAAATTGCATATGTATCCAAATGAGAGAAAATATGTTTGTGTGCAAATGGGCCATCAAAATACTCAAGCACAGGGCCGGAGGGTTAGCTCAGTGGTTCCGGCACCTGTCTCACAAGCGTAAGGACCTGAGTTCGATCCCCGGTTACCACATATAATGCTGGGCGTGGTGGCTCACGCCTGTAATCCCAGCACTCGGGAGGCAGAGACAGGAGGATTGCTGAGTTCGTGGCGGCTTGCCTGGGCACCATAGTGAGCTCAGGGCCAGCCTGAACTACAAAGCGAGACCCTGTCTCCAAAAAAGC